>CAUYRT010055531.1:0-77415 GCA_963574885.1 Lepilemur ruficaudatus | reverse complement strand
ATTACATATTATAATGTAATAATAACAGAAACAAAGTGCATAATAAATATAATGTGCCTGAATCACTCTGAAACCATCCCCCACCCCCTGGTCCGTGAAAAAATTGTCTTCCATGAAACTGGTTTCCGGTGCCAAAAAGGTTGGGGACCACTGGCACAGAAGATAGAATATTGTTCCATTCATTACAATAAAAACATATTTTATTCATAATATTAAGGAGAAACTGTGAGGAGGCAGTGACAGAAAAACATTACAAATTATGGTTGATGAGTGCATAGACTGAGAAAGTAGAATGAGTTTCAAGAGTGAAATGATACATTCTGAAGAAAGAGGATGTCTCTTTCTCTTACACTGTTCTTCACAGAGTGGGAACTGTTCCAGAGTTGGAATTATTTGCATACTACCTGTATTGGTTTCCTGTGGCTGCTGTAACAAATTACCACAAAGGTGGTGGCCTGAACAATAGAATTGGATCAGCAAGGGTGTATTTCCTCCAAAGGCCCTGGGAGAGAATCCATTCCTTGTATCTCCTAGATTCTGGTGGCTACTGGCATTCCTTGATTTATGGCCACGTCACTCCAGTCTCTGCCTCTGTATTTACATTGTCCTTTCCTCTGTGTGTCTGTCTAATCGCCCTGTGCCTTCCTCTTATAAGGATACATGTGATGGCATTTAGGGCCCACCCAGATAATCAAGGACAACTTCTTCATCTAAAAATCTAATTTAACTACATCTGCAAAACTTTTTCGTGTAAGATAACATTCGCAAATTCCAGGGATTACAAACTAGTATTTTTAAAGCCCACCAGTGAGCCTTCCTCACTGCCTGGTGATGACAAGCCACAGAGACAGCTGGGGACTAAGAATCCAATCATTTCTCTGCTCAGCAAGCTGAGCGCCACAGAGACCAGTGCACTCTTTAATAATTTAACAGAAATCTTGAGTTTGTCTTGCAGGATGACAGAAAAAGAAAGCATTTGTTACAATCCCCACTGCTTAGAAAACTGGATGAAGCAGGCTGGAATCAATATACCTGACTAGAGCCACGTGTTTCATACCAACTTCCCCCAAATTTGCACATGGGACCCATGAAGAACCATGAAGAGGCAACTGCACATGCCCAAGGGACTTTCCAAACTCCTCTTTCTTTTAGCCAATCACTGTCTAGCCCCAAAATCACACACCCAAAATCATTCCCTTAAATCTATGGTTGTAAGGTCACTATAGGGAGAGAGATTTGAGCCCAACTTCTATCTCCTTGTTTGTCTGCCTAGCAACAAACCTCTCTGTACACACATAAAAAAATAAAAAATAAATTATTTGCACAACGGACTTTATTACACCTATGGACATTTGGAAGAATATTTGAAAAGTTGTTAGAAATACCAGATTTTCATTAGGTAGAATTTCCCCTAGAAGGCAATCCCAAAGAAGTCATTTTACTATGAAGAGACAATGGATTCCCAAAGTACATTTATAGAAGATTACCACGAACGGTAATTAGGAAGAAAAAGATCTTTGAAGAAGGAGGAATTTCTTTGGTTTTAACCATTTTTATATAAACTAAAGTAAAATACTTATTTTTGAAATATTAACTCTGCTACCTTTATATTTCTCAAGTGAGCATTAATTTTTAAAGAAACATGGTTGAGTAAAAACACTTTATGGTAAGTATCTGCAGCAATTCATCATCTCCTATATTAAAATAGAGGCCACAGCTGTGTAAAACCATGGGGAGTAGCAGAAACATGCTTTCCATATTCACAGAAACTATCCATAGCTTAATGTAAAGAGGACTAGTTTTCAAATTATAGAAAAGCTACTTAGCTGGCTATATTACTAGCTCTGATTTTGTGCAAGTCAGTGAATTCTTTGAGCTAAAGTTTTGTCTATATAATAGAAATTATCATAACTATATCACAGGGATGCTATCAGTTAAATAGGATCATATAATAAAAACACTAAATGTGATATCTAAAACATAAATTTATATCCTATTTCTTTTTCTTTATTTTAGGGAGAGAGGACTTATGTAACAAAAAGCAGGATGATACCCAGGATAACCAGTTAGGTAGGAATTCTATAAGTAACAATTTAATGTAGTTCTCTTTGTCATTTATTCAGATGTTAAAAATACCAATTATTCCAAAGTATATTAGTGGATATCAATGTTTTCCTTTTGAATCTACATAGCAGAATCATACTAACTCTCAAATATTTCCTTCTTCTTTTTTTTTTTTTTTTTTTTTGAGCACCCAGTGCATGACACCGTCCTATCTTGCCTATGGTTAAGTAACAGTGATGCTGAATTATGGCTAATAGAATATGGACCTAAGTCATATATGCTAATTCTAGGTTTAGATCTTAAAATTTCTTATGAAATATTCCATGAAGTTTTTACTCCCTTGCCTACCAGACAGATGTAGAAAATTTAATAGAAGTCTCTGAGACCTTGAAGTAGAAATTGGCAAACTACAGTCCAGGGGCCAAATCTAGCTGCCCAACATCTTTTGTAAATTGAATTAAAATTTTAGATTGTATTGTAAATACATTTAGGTAATGTTTTATTAGAGAGGACCCATGCTTATTCATTAATGCTGGTTTCTTGCTGCAATATCTAAGTTGTGTAGTTTGTCTAAGACTGTATGACCCACAAAGACTAAAATATTTACTATCTGGCCCTTTACAGAAACTGTGCCAACTCATTCCCTAGAGCATAATGGACCTGCAAGATAGAAATAACCTAGGTCCCTAAACAGTTGCACACAACTGAAGTTCATGTGTCTGTTCCTCCTAGCAGCTCTGTGCTGACTCATGTTGAATTGCAATATGAATGAAATATGCAATATAAGTGAGAAATATAATGCACAATTAAGATAATGGGATTTTATATTTCTGCAGCTAGCATTTACTTTAATATGGAAATTAGTACTTGCAATAGGTTGATGCTTTAACAAAATCCACAATATGTGCCATACTTAGCTATGTTGTGATAAATTGCACAGAAACTGATATCAGAGGCTGGCCAAATGTCTGTCTGTGTTATATAGTGACAAGACATTTGGTAAAACATTTCCTACAATAACTTAGAAATCAGACCTTGTGCCTCCTTGAGCTGATGAATCTATAAAAAGAGGATAAAAATAATCAGAATGTAAATGTGTGTTGGCTACTATTTCTTACCAGTGACAAAATATTACAAAAAATAAGGAAGCTCAGAAAGGACTGTGCCAATTTGCAAGCAGAGGTGAAAAGTAATAAAGTCCAGAAATTCAGGATCTTTCAGTGTCATAAAAGGTTTTAGATCACAAATACCACGGGTTGTGATTTTCAAAAAGCTCAGAGCTATGAAGACCCAAGGAGATTACTCAGTTGAACAGTGACTTAGCCCTGCAGCAAATTAAATCGATAGTGTTGCAATCCCACTGAAGGTTATTGTTTCAGACAGTTTCAAGGTAGTCACCATTAAATCGAAAGAGATGGACATTTGGGTGGGGTAATGAAGCAAAGGAATAAAGATTTGAGAATGATCCTTAGGAATGAAATTTGTGTGTGATTATCAGTTCACAGAGCTGACTTGGAAGCAAATAAATCAGGAGTCTACTAGGTTTTTGAGATAACTATTTCTTAGGGATGCACAAACTTTGACTAGCAAACAAAAAACACAAAGAAAGGATTGTAGGCTTTAAAACAGTCTCCATGTGGGAAGAGGATTGAAAGAAACATGTAGACCTCAAGGGTAGACATAATTTCCTAAAGCTTCTCAGGTGTGACCTTGGAGATTTTAGATAAGGATTCACCATCCAACTGATACACACCAGTGATGAATGGTGGGGCGGGGGAGATAAGGGGAGGGCAGATACTTTTTTTGTTATTTTAATTAACTAAATTCTCTGCACCTCCTCCATCTACTCTCTCTTTTATTCTCCTCTCAACCATTTAAGAAATATGTAGATCTTCAGGATGGTAACAGAACAGAAAGGAAAGATCCCAGGTTTCTGAAAACACTGCAGAGAGCAAGGTCCCACAAAGTTGCACTGGCATGTGATATACATAAGCAATTAACTTTGCAACTTTATTAAGTCACCAAGATATCCAGATTTATTTTGGCCCAGCTGGTGTTTATACTTACAAGTAAAACCTCATGAATTGTCACCTTTGATTTTATTTTTGAATTTTTACTGGTCTCTATTTTGTCTTCTGTTGTATAATTATATAATAGCTTTCCCCACTTTGCTGAACAATTTGCAGATTTTCATAGATCTCTTTCTTAGAATTTTTACCTTTGTTTTTCTATATTTTCTATATATATCTATGAATATAAAATATTTCCTATATTTTATATTCACTTATTCTTATTTCTAAATACATTATCCAAAGAACAAAATAGAATAAAACATTATATAAATAATTATGTTCTCTTACACATAGGCTATTTTAGGTATCATTTAAAAATATTTGTTTAGATGGATTTTATAGACTAATTTAATGACCTAAAAGATATTCACAAATTTTTAGATACATACCTGAAATTCTATTTTTTCCCCCTCTCAACTCCTACATTCTTGGGGAGAAAAAAAAATTCCAATACAGCCATTTCTTATGAATATCTATCTCCCCTCCAAATCTTTTTGGATAATGTAGTACTCAACCTTTCTCCAAAAAATTTGCATCTTTTAATTTTTCCTTTGTTTCTACGACTTCCTAAAAACTAAAGGTTGTTTGAAAATGCAATATTTTTGTGTAAAGTTTAAAGGTTACAAAGCACTGCTAGGTAAAGATAGGCTTCTTATTAATTGGCTCAAAATGAAATAAAAAATGTTCGTTAGGATGTGATTTTTAATGACTTGTGTTTCTCTTCAATCCCAAATGTAATCTTTTGGCCGATAGACCTTATAATTTTTTTAAGAATAGTTTAACTGGATGTAAACTAAGAAATATTTTTCTAACATGCTTACTAGATCTCTTTATTACACTTAGTACACTAGATTTATTGTGTTAGTAAATAATGTGAAAAGACAAAGAGAAAAGAATTAAACACAGGGGTAGAGTAAACAAAGCTCATGAGAGTGGTTAGCTTCTAAAATTTAAGCTCTTTTTAAACATCTATAGTGAGTAGATTGTACATTGAGAAATGTTTATGTAACATAAGAAAACATTTTGATGATTTGTTAAAAATAGAAATTACATTATCAGATATACAGCATATGAATGAAGTATTATAATAAATATATCTAAATGATTAACATACTTTTGTATATGTTAATTTTTTTAATTTAAAATTTAAAAATCTGAAAAGATCATTTGGAGAGCTCTCTCACTAGCTCTTTGACTATTAAGCTTTTTAGCTCTTGATGTTATTTGGATAACGAATACATAGATTATACTATTTGATATCTTTAATCTAAAATGTTTTATAATATTATGTGTGATTTTAAATTATACACTACAAAATTCTATATGGCATTTTATTTGTAGTTTGTTTTAAAGTTTTTATTTTAAAATAATACATGCTCTTGATAGGTTGCAAAATGTTTACAGATTCTTCTTATTGGGCACACAAATTCCTTCGCACTGTGACAGTTTGTTATTGTCTAATATACTTAAACTACATCAATACTCTGACCCAGCAATCCAATGCCTAGATATTTAACCAAGTAAATGAAAACATATATCCCTAGAAATATTGTACAAATATGTTCATAACATTTGTATTCCTAATAACAAAACACTAAAAAAAATCCAAACATCTCTTAAAAGCAATAACTAAACATACTGTGGTGCATTCATACAATAGAACACCACTCAATAAAACAAACTCACCATTAAATATGTAACAACTTGGATACATCTCACAAATATTATCAAAATATTAATATAAAATATTACAAATCCTTGTCAGTATGTTGAAATTGGCAATAGTATAAGTATTTACACCATGGAAACTGGCAAACTCTGCAAATCAGGGTTCCATCTCCCCCTCCAATCCTCCAGAAACTGGAGTGCACCACTGCTTATTTAGTTCACTTAGGAACTTAGAACATGTAAGCAGTGGATCCGGGATCTAAACCAAAGGCTGACAAACTGTAAAGGGTTAATTGGTAAATATTTTAGACTTTGTGAATATACAGTCTCTATTGCAGTTACTCAACTGTCATTACCGGAGAAAGCAGCCCTAGGTAATATTGAAACAAGTGTATATCTATGTTTAATTCAACTTCACTTACGAAAACAGGCAGCTGACTAGAATTGGTATGTGGGCTATAGTTTGCTGACTCCTGATCCAAACTAAAAGCAATCTGACTCTTGAGTCTGATTGCTGAATCACTGTACCAGTGGTTTGCATCCTACCTAAATATTGAAACCACTTGAGAACATTTTTTATAATCATTAATGACCAATTTCCACCCCAGAATAATTAAATCAGATGTGTATGGGTAGGTCAAGGTCTCAGGACTTCAATGTACAGTGTTATTAGTAATTGTCCTACATTATATTGCCTCCAAGCATGAAGGAAACTATTTTCATTGTTGTCTTGATGAAAAAATAAGGTAGAGCTGATTGGAGTAAAGGTGATGGCACCTGGGGCAGGCTACATTGGTCTTTAGAGGCTCTCAACACTGAAAAATTATGGTACTTATTTTCATCTCCTCACGTAATGTAACAGAAAATTTTTATTTTTAAAATGACACTAAATTTACACATATTTGGAAATTGAAATATCTTTTGTCTGGATATCTGATTACAAAATTATTGTTAAATTCCTAAAACTGTAATTTCTTAAGCCTGTGCCCTGAGTTTAGATTGCCTATTGTGGAAACCAGAACCCCTCCTAAGATATAGTCTCACTTCTAGAAAGCTCACAAACCTATCAACAGACACAAAAATTTACCGAATTCCATGTTTTGATGCAAATAAGGCTGTTTTTAGGCTCTCAATGTTGGGAAAGTTGAACAATCTTTTCTTCCTATTACTTCATCTAGGTACCCCACGCCATTTTTGTCTTTTGTGTTCCTGATTCTTTATTTTTAGCCAATTTTTGGGAGAAGTCTTGTTTTAAATGAATGTCCATGTCATTACAGTGATCTCACCTCTTAACTTGCCACAGCCAGGGCAATTATCAAGCTCCTTGTCAAGGTTGATAACATGTAGACATGGGTTGTTTAGATAATGTTGTATTTTTAAGTTTTTCAAAGCTAGAACTAGTATGAGGACTTATTGTTAGTCACTTTGCTTTGCTTGTTTCAAAGCTAGGCAAATCAGTGCCTACTACTGCTTTGAGTGGGATTCCCTCAGATTTGTATTCAGAAGGGTGAAAATGTCATTCAAGATGGCTGTGAGAAAGCTGTTTAGGCTTAAGTACATTTCTGCTGCTCTTCTGTTAGCTCTTACAAGTAAGCTTGGTAAATTACTGTGCAGGGTCAGTAGAATGCTAACATGCCTGAAACCGAAGGCTAAAAGTGATTCATCTAAGGGAATATGCGCAAACAGGAATTGTTACTGGCCACACAGACAACAAATTTATCCATAGAATTTGCAACACAGCACATTGTCAAATAAATATCTATATGGTGCCAAACTTCCTAATGAAAACTGAGAATTATAGTCAAATATTTGCTGTTTCCGTGATAAAAAATCACAGTAAAAAGACACTGTATCACATCCATACTATAAAACAAAAGTTGGATTAGTAAGGCTAGTAGATGGTATAATGTCATCTCTGCATTGAGCTACTAACTAAACTAAAAGTGTGTGGAAAGAACAGTTTATAAGTCTGTTGGTTCATTTTCATTAAGTTTGGTCACATCGTATTCTTAAAGCTATTCTATTAAGATTATCTTAGTATCACATCCATACAGTAAAGTATAAAAATGTTAAGTGTGTCATGTGGTTTCACCCATATAATCACCACTCAGATGAAAATAAAGAACATTACCAGCAACCTAGAAGCTCCCTCTTGCACCCTTTTCTGTCACTACTTCCCAAAGATAACTATTATTCTGACTTTATCACCATCAATGTTTGTCTTAATTTTTACTTTAAATAATTAGAATCATATGTTATGTACTCTTTGTTGTTTGGCTTCTTGCACGTCTATGACTTTCATCTATCCACGTTGTTGTATATAGCATTAATTTATTTTTATTTATGACTTATTGTGGTTAACAAACATATAACATGAAATCTATTCTCTAATTTTTAAGTGTGCAATATGGCATTGTTAACCACATGTACATTGTTGTACAGAGAATGTCTAGAATTTTTTCATTTTGAATAACTGAGAAACTCTCTACCCGTTGAACAGCAACTTCCCATTGTACCTTCCTCCCATCCCCTGACAGTCACCTTTCTATTAACACTTTCTGCTTCTGAGTTTGATTACTTTAGATAAGTCATAAGTGGAATCATGCAGTATTTGTCTTTCTGTGACCGGCTTATTTCACTTACCATAATGTCCTCAATGTTCATCCACATGGTAGCATATGGCAGGATTTCCTTCATCTTTAAGGCTAATAATATTGCATTATATGTATATGCCACATTTTCTCTATCCATTTATCTCACAATGAACATTTAGATTGTTTTCACCTCTTGGCTATTGTGAATGTGCGGCAATGAACATGGAAGTGCAAATATCTCTTGCTATCTTGATCTCAATTCTTTTTAATAAATAACCGATGTCAGATTGCTAGATCAATATTTTGAGGAACGTTTATACTATTTTCCATAGTGGCTGCACCATTGTAGACCACTACAACTGTGCACAAGGGTTCCAATTTCTCCACATCCTCACCAACACTTGTTATTTTGATAATGGACATTCTAATAGGTGTGAGGTGATATCATGGGTTTGATTTTCATTTCCCTGATAATTAGTGATGGTGAGCATCTTTTCATATACCTGTTGACTATTTATATGTCTTCTTTGAAGAAATGTCTATTCAAGTCCTTGCCTTTTTTTAAACATTGGATTATTTATTTTCTTGCTATTGAGTTGAAGTTCCTTATTTTTTTGGATGTTCACTCCTTATAAAATATATGGTTTGAAAATATTTTATCTATTTTGTAGATTGCCTTTTCACTTTGCTGATTGTTTCCTTTGTTGTGCAGAAGCTTTTTAGTTTTATGGAGTCCTACTTGTCTATTTTTGCTTTTGTTGTTTGTGCTTTTGGTGTCATATATAAGAACTTATTGCCAAGTCCAATGTTAGGAAGTTTTCCTCCTGTTTCTTCTAGCAGTTGTATGGTTTCAGGTCTTATGTTCATGTCCTCAATGTTTTCAATTGATTTTTGCGTGTGGCCCAATTTCATTCTTTTGCATCAGATCTTGTTTTCCCATCACCATTTGTTTAAGAGACTATTCTTTCCCCATTGTATATTTTTGGCACCTTCGTGGAAAATTATTTGACAGTATGTACATTGATTTGTGTATGGGGTATCTATTCTGTTCCATTGGTTTATATGTCTGTATTTACACCAGTATTATACTATTTTGATTATTGTAGCTCTGTCATATGTTTTGAAGATGGGAAGTGTGGTGTCTCCAGCTTTATGCTTCATTCTCAAGATTGTTTTGGATAATCTGGGTCTTTGTGGTTACATACACATTTTAGTATTGTTCTATTTCTGCAAAAAGTACCATTGGGATTTTGATAGTAATTTCATTGAATATGTAGATTGCTTTGGGTAGTATGGACATTTCAACATCATTAAGTCTTGTAATCCATGAATATGGCTTTTTTGTCCTATTTGTGTTATCTTTAATATTTTCAGCAATGTTTTATAGTTTTCAGTGTATAAAGCTTTTGCCTCATTAGCTAAGCATAGCCATACTTATTCTTTTTTAGTTACTATTTGAATGAAATACATTTTTCTATACCTCTACTTTCAGCCTCTATCTGTCCTTAAATCTAAAGTAAATATCTTATGGATAGTGTGCACCTGAATCTTGTCTTTTGTTAGTACATTTAGACACTCTAAATATTTTCTTGGAGAGTTTAATCTACTTACATTTAAAGTATTTACTAATAGGGAAGACTTATTGCCAATTTGTTAATTGAGTCTTGAAGCTTTTTTGTGTTTCTTATATATTTTTTGTCTTGGCTATTCTTATTATCTTCCTTTGTTTTTTATTCATTTTTGGTTTTTATATTAAAACATTTTAATATGTTTTTATTCCTTTCTCATTTTCTTTTGTATATCTTCTATAGATATTATCTTTGATGCTATTATGGGGCTTACATAAAGCATCTTATAATTATAATAATCTATTTTAAGCTTATAATAACTCAGATTTAATCACATAAAAAATCTCTACTCTTACTTTTCTTCTATGACACACATTTGATTTTGTTGATGAAACAAATAACATATTTTTATAAATTGTGTATTTATTAACATGTCTCATAGTTATAGATAGTGTTTATGCTTTTGTCTTTTAGCTTCTGTACCAGAATTGAAAGTGGTTTACTCACCACTATTATTATAACATTCTGTATTTGCACATATATTTACCATTACCATTGAATTTTATACTATTACATGCTTTTATGATGCAGTCTCATGTCCTTTCATTTCTACTTGACAAATTTTCCTTAGCATTTATTATAAGTCAGGTCTAGTGGTGAGGAACCCCCTCAATTTTGTTTATCTGGGAAAATCTTTATTTCTCCTTCATTTTTGAAGTATACTTTGGCTGAATATAGTATTCTTCATTAACAGTTTTTCTTCTCTCAGCACTTTGAATATATCGTTTCACTCCATCCAGCCTACAGTGTTCCAGCTGTGAAGTGTACTGATGGCCTTATCATAGAGTTGACTGTGATGAATCACTTTTCTCCTGCTGCTTTTAAAATTCTCTCTTTGTTCTTTCACTTGACAATTTGATTATATTATATATTGGTGTGAACTTCTTTAGGTTCATCCTTGTTAGAAGGTCATTATATAATAATAAAAGAATCAATTCATCAAGAAAATATAGCAATTGTATGTATATGTGCATCCAACCTTAGGGTACTTAAATGTATAAAGCAAATATTAACTAAACTGAAGGGAGAAATAGATAATAAGCCAATAATAGTAAGAGATTTCAACACTCCACTTTTAAAAATGGATAGATCATACAGACAGGAAATGAATAAGTTAACCAAAGATTTGAACAATATTGTAGACCAAATGGGCCTAACAGACATATACAGAGCATTCCATCCAACAGCAGCAGAATACACATTTTTTTCAAGCACACATGGAACACTTTCCAGGATAGATCATATGTTAGGCCACAAAACAAGTCTTAACAAATTTAAGAAGATTGAAATCATATCAATTATCTTTTTCTACCACAATGCTATGAAACTGGAAATCAATAACAGGAGAAAAATTGGTAATTCACAAATATGTGGAAATTACATGACACATTCCTTAGTAAACAATGGTTAAAAGGCAACAAAGAAGGAAATAAAATCTTGGAACAAGCAAAATGGATTTTATTGGGTTTCTGGAATCTGGATGCCTATTTATTTTCTCAGATTTCCAGAGTTTTTGATCGCTAGTTTAATAATAATATAATTAATAAAAATATAATATTAATATATAATTAATAAAAATAATATAATTAATAATATAATTAATAAAAAATAATTTAAAAATCAATGATTATAATAAATAATATAATTAATAAAAATATACCTAAAAGCAAACACTTATGTGAAACTTTCTGTCTGCCAGCCAGTCTTCTACATTTTGATACATAGTAATTCATTAACTCCTCACAAACATCATTATAGGTAGGTACTTAATAATTCTCATTTTGTAATAGAGGAAACTGAGGACCAAAGAGATTAAGTAATTTGTTCAATATTGAATAATCAATAAGAGGTAGCATTTGATTATAAACCCAGGCAATATGGCTCCAGAATTTATGTGCTATACCTCTGTGATATATAGCCATTCAAACTTATATATCTTGCTCCTTGTAATAAGAGAAAAAAATTATTATAATTTAAACTATATTGCTATATAAATTACAAAGGAAAAATTTTAAACAATCAAATATTTTAATGTGAATTCTTGATATTTTCTGTAATCTCTTATACAATTGATCATATGGCGGGTTGCTTTTGTTTATGATAAAACAGATAAAATCCTATATGAAAACATACGTGGCTTCAGGAGCCCCAATGAAGGTGTTGGGGCCTAACTCTAACATAATTCTAGCAGCTGTGTATCACTCATGTTCTTTTTCTACATTAATTAGTTGTAGTTGAAGACACAATTCATCGTAACTCCATGAAAGAGTTCACCTTCAAAAGATTTAAAAAAAAAAACCTATTGAAATGTTGGCATGCTTTCTCTCTCTCTTGTTTAGGCCAACAGCCCTCTTATAGCTCCAGGGAGAACTTGATGGCGAAAATATGAAGAAGTAATTCTAATGTAAACTTTTCAATAAAGGAGCGGAGACCCAGAATCTGCTGGTGTAAAGCCTTTTCCTGGGGAGCTTCACAGAACCTGGTTCCTGCTATCATGCCTTTAAGTACAAATTTCATGGTGACCTTTTAAAGACAAAAATAGTTTTTTGTTATCCTTTCTCCCTTTTTTCATTTTTCTTTTGTCATATTTTCATGTTCACCTGTTTCTGTGTGTCTTTTAAATCTCCAAAGAGATCACCTCTGCCCCACAGCCAGAGCAAGTGCTGCTGGAGGAGGCTGGGATGGATGTAAGGTAGCCATACGTTTTCCCTAAAGCCTAGGAATGTGTATAGCTTGCGTAGCTACAAAATCAGCTACATTCAATGTCAGGAGAATTGAAAAGAATATGAGATGACTTCGGTCCAAAAATGAAAATAGTTTAAAAATTCCCTAAGCATTTTGAGAACGAAAAGAACAAAACCAATATTGTAACTTTCTACTGTAAATGTAAATGCTTTTCATTATGTCATATTCATTTTGAGATTTTTATGCCTTAGGATAAAAGTATTATATTTTCTTGTCCCCTCTTCTCACTATGTTCTTTTTTCCATTTTCTTTTTATTTCTCATACATTTTCATTTCATTTTGTTGAATTCCGAGAAGGCAAACATTAACTGAAGGTCTGCCACACTGGACTGGGGTAATATGAAATTTTTCAGCACTTTGACAAACAAATTTTTTCAAAGAGAAATTGCAGCTTCATATGAAGATGTCTTTTATTTAAAACTGTAACAGAATAAAATCAACACAGGCATACCTCTGAGATATTGTGGGTTCAGTCCTAGACCACTGCAATAAAGTGAATATTACAATAACATGAGTCTCACAATTTTTTTGTTTCCTGGTGCATATAAAATTATGTTTTCACTATACTGTAGTCTATTAAGTAAACAATACCATTATGTCTAAGAAATGTATATACCTTAATTAAAATACTTTACTGCTAAAAAAATTCTGATGATTATCTGAGTCTTCAGTGAGTCATAATCTTTTTGCTTATGGAGGGTCTTCCTTGACACCTTTAGGCTGCTGACTGATCAATGTGGTTGATAAAGGTTGCTAAAGGTTGGGGTGGCTGGGGCAATTTCTTGAAATCAGACAACAATGAAATTTCTTGCATCAATAAACTCTTCCTTTCAGTAAAGATTTCCCTGTAGCATGAGATAGTATTTCATAGCATTTTATTCACAGAACTTTTTTTCAAAATTGGAGTCAAAGATCTCAAACCCTCCTTCTGCTTTATTAAGTTTATGTGATATTCTAAATCCTGTGTTGTCATTTCCATAATTTTTACAGACTCTTTACCAGAAGGAGATTTTCTATCAAGAAACTATGTTCTTTCTCATCCGTAAGAAACAACTCCCTATTCCTTCAAATTCCATCACATCTAGTTCTAGTTTTCTTGCTATTTCTACCACATCTCCTGTGATTTCTTCCACCGAAGTTTTGAACCCCTCAAATTATCCTTGAGGGCTGAAGTCAACTTCTTCCAAACTCCTGTTAATGTCGATATTTGACCTCTTCCCAAGAATCACAAATATTCTTAATTTAATCTAGAATGGTGAATCTTTTCCAGAAGGTTTCAAGTTACCTTGCCCAGATTCATCACAGGAATCACTATGGAAGCTATAGCTTTACAAAATGTATTTCTGAAGTAATAAAACTTCAAAATAAAAATTACTCCTTTATCCACGAGATGCAGAATGGATATTGTGCTAGCAGACATGAACACAACATTATTCTCCCTGTGTATCTCCATCAGCGCTCTTGGGTAATCAGGTGCATTGTCAATGAACAGAAATATTTTGAAAGGAATCTTTTTTAGTGAGCAGTGGTTCTCCACAATAAGCTTAAAATATTCAGTAAGCCATTCTGTAAACAAATGGGCTGTCATCCAAGCTTTGTTGTTTCACTTATAGAGCACAGGCAGAGTAGATTTAGCATAATTCTTAAGGGCCCTAAGTTTTTGGGTATGGCAAATGAGCATTGGTTTCAACCTAAAGTCACTAGCTGCATTAGGACTAACAAGAGGGTCAACCTGTCCTTTGAAACTTTGAAGCCAGGCATTGACTTTTCTCTAGCTATGAAAGTCCTACATGGCATCCTCTTTTAATAGAAGGCATTTTCATTGACATCGAAAATCCATTGTTTATTGTAGCCACCCTCGGTATTTATCTTAGCTAGATTTGCTGGATAACTTGCTGCAGCTTCTCCCTCAGCACTTTCTGGTTCACTTTGCACTTCTGTGTTTTGGAAATGGCTTCTTTCCTTAAGCCTCATGAGCCAACCTCTGTTAGCTTCAAATGTTTGTTCATGCTCTGGATTAAGCTTTGGCTTAAGGAAATGTTGTGACTAGTTAGATCTTCTATCCACCTTTCTAAAACTTTTCCCCTAACAGCAATAAGTCAGTTTCATTTTCTTATCACTGATGTATTCACTTGAGTGGCATTTTTAATTTTCTTCAAGAATTTTTTGTTTGCATTTACAACTTGGTTAAGTGTTTGATGTAAGTGGTGTAGCTTTGGATCCACCTCAGGTTTCAACATGCCTTCTTCACTAAGCTTAATTATTTCTAGCTTTTGATTAAAGAGAGAGATGTGCAACTCTTCCTTTTACTTGAACACTTAGAAGCTAGTGTGGGATTATTAAATGACCTAACTTCCTTATTTGTTATATCTTAGTCAATAGGGAGGCTTGAGGAGAGGTAGAGAGACAGGAGAATGGCTGATTGGTGAAACAGAACACACACAACATTTATTCATTAAGTTTGCTGTCTTATATGGACATGGTTCATGGTGTCCTGAAACAATTACAATCATGACATCACAGATCACTGATGCGAGATCATCCTACCAGATATAATAAGAATGAAAAATTATTGTAATATTACCAAGAATTACCAAAATGTGACACAGAGACACAAAATGAGCACATGCTATGGTGCCAATAGACTTGCCTGATGCAGGTTTGCTACCAACCTTCATTTTGCAGAAAAGACAATATCTGCAAGTACAATAAATGAAGTATTCTTGTATATGACCCTAATGGTTTTATACTACATATTATAGAGCCTTAGAAAGGGAAATTGAATATCATGAAATATTTTTATTTTAACAAACACATCTGAATCAGTTGGTTCAAATCATGGAGTTCTACTCAGCCACAAAAAATAATGGTGATATAGTATCTCTTCTTATTATCCTGGACAGAGCTGGAACCCATTCTACTAAGTATCACAAGAATGGAAAAACAAGCACCACATGTACTCCCCATCAAATTGGTATTAACTGATCAACACTTATGTGTACATATAATAATAACGTTCATTGGGTGTTGGGCAGGTGAGGGGGGTAGAGGGGATGGGCATATTCACACCTAATGGGTGAGGTACACACCATCTGGGGAGTGGACATGCTTGAAGCTCTGACTTGGGTGGGGCAAAGGCAATATATGTAACCTAAACATTTGTACCCCCGTAATATGCTAAAATAAAAAAAAAAGAACTTTATCTGTAGAAATAAATAAAATAACTCCAATAACCCCAGTAAAAAAAAATTGAAAGATAAGAGGAAAAAAATTATCTCAGGGTATTTGTGTACATACGTAATTGTAACTTGAAAGCTTTTTAACTTTTTGGACCACTGATTATCATTAGTAATATTTTGAAATATTTTCTTGCATCTAGACTGTAGGGGCCTGAAATATATCTTCTTCAACTCACATAGCTGGAGAAGAAATTTAATTTACTATAAATGCATTAAAACATGAGAACTTAAGTATAAAATATATTTTTAATTTATGATAAAATTTTCATAGAAAAACAGATTAGTAGGATATTTACTAACATATTAATAGTACTTATTTTCTAAGTAGTAGAATTCATGGTAGTTGTGATTTCTATTTTCTCTGCTTTTCAGTATTTTCCTTGTTTTGTACAGAGAAATTCTATTGCTTTTTCAATGGAGACACACATGTACCCTCCCCGCCAACTAGAAATATAAAAACAGAGAACCCTGAAATCTAGACTACCATTACTGAATTTGAAATCACTCAAAAAGAAATTATTTCATTCAATGAATATTTACTGACCAACTATGATGTACTTGGTACTGTTCTAAGAGCTTGATATACAGCAGTGAACAAAACAGACAAAAATCCCTGATTTCATTGCTGTATTATTCAAGTGTCAGCAAAGAGAAAATGAATAATGTATTAGGTGACAATAAGTCAGAAAGTAAAGCCAGATGAGAGAAGATAAGCCAGAGAAGGGGACAGAGTGGAGAGTGGGTAGAGCAGGATGCTCTGTAGGTCTAGTGGTCTGGAAGGGCTCTGGGCCAAGACTTGAATCAATTAAGGGAGAGGACTGTGCAGCACTTTATGCATGAGTGTGTGTATGTGTATGTGTGCACACACTTGGATGTAGGAGGATAGTGTGGATAAACTAGACTGAGCAGGAAAAATGGTGAGAAAAGATGACTGAAAAAAGTAGCCAGGGTCAAGATTCTGCAATGATATGGGCAGGCATTTTTAGGTTTTGAGAGGTTAGTGAAAAGAATGCTTTATGAAAATAACCTCTCTTGGTGCAAGAGTAGATGCAGATAACAGTGTTAGAAGCAAGAGATGGTGGTAGCGTAAACAGGCAGCAATGATGGAGGCAGTGAGACATGGTGAGATTTTGGGTGGATGATTTTAGAAGAGAATATTCCTGGTTTGAGGATCCATGAGTACCTTCTTAGTGTAAACATTTAAAGTTTTAGATTGCTACTTCTGGTTTTCCAAGGCTTATTGATCTCTCTGGGATGACATTTAAAAGAACAGTGTTGACAGGACAGATGGAAGAATTTAATCTAACTGATGAGCACATATAGATATAGCTGGAAGGACTCTTGTTTGAAGGTATGTTTTGAGGATATATACACACAGACACACACATATATATACATACACACATTTTTTTCCTTTTAAAAATGCTTTTTTTATGTAATGACTCTGAATCATTGTCAGTAAAAGTTATCACAGAGGATAGCCTAAGATGAATGACAAATCGGAGCTTAGACACTTATTTCTTAGACTGGAGCTTAGCTTTAGTAGCATGATGCTATTATAAATGTTTATATTTCATTTAAAACAAATGATTGATGAAAAGTAATTATCTCCTCTTATGGACAGATATTCACTTGTGTTATTACTGAATCATTTTAATAAAATGGATTCTTAAAATAGGGTCAAAATTTTCATAAAGATGGAAAATCTTTTAGCTGGAATTTTATAGGATGGCAATACTAATTACTGTCTGTGCTCAGATGAATGGTACTTTTGGTAAATACAGGTTAATAATGAAATAAACTGAATGAATTTTGAAGGTCAGCTACAAAAATAGCTCTCCCATGTAAGGTGTAAAACATTTGTCAATTTCCTCCCACCAACATTTTTGTTTATTGCTATTTTGGGTGCATATTATTATGTTGAATGACATCATTCTTCTTTACTTCCATTTCAGAAGAAAGTACTTGAGTGACTATTTACAAAGCAGAAATTAAAATGACTGACTCACATGCTTGTTTGCATTTTCCTCAACAGAAAAATTACCAAGGGTTTGGCTGGCTTTTTTTAGTGTCTACTTTTTGCTCCCATGATGATTATCATAGGAAATGGTGTATGTAATCTACATTCAAATTGTATAGTTCAGAATTTGAGGCTGATAATCTGGAATGCAAATCAAAAGGAATGATTTGGCATCTGAAAAGTTCTTTACATAAAAGCAAAAGGAGTATCAATTCTGTAAAGTATTTCCATTTTTTTGCATTATAAAAATGGTATGGTTACACTTTTCAGAATTTATTGTATTTATCTTGTATTTATGCTCATTAATTTGTGCAAATTAAATGGAGTTCTTTTTCTTTTTATTAAATGACTCCTATGATTAGACAGTTTTAGTAGAATGGAGTTTTTTTTTCACAATATAATAGAACTTTAGCCAGAAAGAAACAGAGGAAAAGGCAAGGTATTTATCAGAAAATAATCATCAAGGTGAATAAAAAGACATTCTTTCTCGAACAGCATGTTTTCACTCTGTCACCACCTTCCTCTCTCTTTACCTTTGGCTTTTTCTCTATAGCACTCCATGATTAATGACTGCAGTACTGCTTTATTGCCTCAGTCTCATTCACTTCAGATGGCACAAAAAGCTCCTTATGATTCCATCCGATTGACTCATTTAGCAGTTTTTCCATCCAGACTGCATTGAATATACATTCATTCAACTATCAATTAGCAAAAATTCTGTAAAACACTGTGCTTAGCAGTTTATTGACAGGTGGCATCAGTGATTCTCTGCCTGGTTCCTTGCTTTGTGGACATTTTCTCTATTGATTTCTGATAGTGGAGGGTTTTAACAATCATTAAATGTTATTTGATATTGGCAGAAAATAACTTCACTTTGTCTTCATAATCTTTGGAATTTCTCTGGATGTCTAAGGTTGGGTATAAGAACATTATACCCAACATTACTGGGTATAACACATTCCCTGTTAGCTGTGACAGTGAATACATTTCAAACCTAAACTTTTATGAATATGTTTCCTCATTCTTCCTATAGAGTTATTTTCCCTTTAGTTCTCTAGAGTAGCTTGGAAGCTTATGATAGTGGTTAACCTCTGATCAATATTATTCACTTAGCTTAGCTAAAGGGAAAACACAGAGCAGATAAAATGTGGCTTTTCAGGTGCAGAAGAATAAACCTCACAGTGGAGGCTTTTAGTAGCCTAATGTCAACAAACACCACATTCCAACCATCACTTCTGGAAACAGACAAATACTTTTATCACTAACAAAAGGATTTACTTGATGTTTTGGATATCCTTCCATCAATCTTCTTGCATAGATAAACAGAAGTTTTTCTATTTTAGCATTCTTTGGACAGTAATAACAGAAACAAAAGTCATTAAAAATGTCATAAAAGAGAATATTACCCAAATAATGAGGTAAAGACAGGTCAAATATCAGCTATCATCAAGGAGAATACAATACACATTGTAGAAATACAAATGGTAAACCCATTTTTTCACAAAATGAGGATTGCCAGTTGAGTTCATTTATTCATTACGTATTTGCAGTATTTCTGCCCACTCCCAACAGTCCTTAATGCTGTAAATCCACTTACTGTAATTACAACTAATACCCAGAATCTTAAACTCTGACACAATTTTTCAGATAATAGAAAGTGATAAAACAACAATATGAACAAAACCAGAAAATTATGGAAAAATAGTTTTCTAGCATTTCTAAAAGACATCAGTTGAAGTCTAGGCCCAGTTTCACCAGATTGTGTGTATGGATTAAATGTTCCATATGTACATTCTTCATTTTATATTAATGGTGGAGAAAATCCATCAGAGAACATTAGATAAATCCTGATCTTGGTACTATAATACCAGGCAGAGAGTCTAACATAAAATAAGTCTTGATAAATAGTTGTTAAAGGTAGGATTCTACTAAAATGAGGCAAATCATAGATTCTAGGTCAGTTATACGTAATCACCAATTAGGATGCATCACATGAAAACACTGCTCCTTTTCCAGGGAAGTTTCTTTTAGTCAGTTCAATTCTATTTAACATAGTGTTGGCATGAATTGTCTAAAGATGCGTTTCCTATTTCCCACAAGCAATATATTATGTTGATGGATCAACAGGAGATCAACATGAAAAAACCCAACCCGGTTTCTCAATAGACATCATTACTTGAATCAATTCCAAAAACATTTGCTCTGGCCATACATAAATGTAATTTTAAAAATTCAAATATTAATGTAAATTACTTTTGAATTATCTAACGTTTTGGTTTATCTACATCTCCATTTGTGTAGATAATTCAGAGTTGGCATTTTATATTCATGGTTATGGTTTGAGTACTTGAATGAGATTATTTTTAAATGCTATCATTACTACTGGAAATGGAATTCAATGCTATACTTTTTTTGTCCACTATGATGAACAAATTTTAATTCTCTCACTGATTTACAAGTTATTATGTAACATCAGCGTTTCTATATTTTCAAAAAGCAATCTCAAAAATTACCTATGGAAAACAATGTACAAAATAAAAAGCTTCTAAGCTCATGGGGTTTTAGTCTAGTCTCTTCTTATGCTATTTAAATTTCTTCAACTATGGTTGTACAATAAGCCCTCACTTAATGTGGTAGATAAGTTCTTGGAAATTGTGACTCTAAGCAAAACAAAATGCAGTTGGTTCTTGAATAAAATTGTTTCCTTCAACATTATTTTGTTATAATGTTGATGAGAAAAAAATGGTTTCGTTATGTTATTTTGCTTAAAGTTAGTTTCTAAAAACCTATTGATGACGTTAAATGAAGACTTACTGTATATATTTCCATTATGTTATTTTTGGAAAGGAATATTGCTAATCAGTCTATGAAGTTATGAATTTTGCTTGTAGAAATATCAGCTAATTTTTAGGTAGAGATAAGAAGGGAAGAAGAGGAACAGATGGCACTAGGAAATGCTTTTTCTGTAATAGGAGGAACAAATCGACCAGAGGGGGCTTCCAAGAAGGAACATATGCCTTGACCAGGGGGTTTCCAAGGACTGAACAACCAGACAGAGACAAGAAATCCATAAAGTGAGATATGATCAAGGCCACAAAAGGGGGTCTTTGGAGCATGCGCACAGATAAGCTGACAGTGTCCCTAAGTGACCTACCCTCATTAGCATAGTAAAAATTATAACCACCCACACCATGACAGTTTACAAATGCCATGGCAACCCCTGGAAATTGACTTACAAGGTTTAAAATGGGGAGGACTCACCATTCTGGAAACTCTCCCTTTCCCAAAATATTCATGAATATTCCACCTCCAGGTTAATGTATTATTAGGGATTAGCATAAAGAACAGACCCCCAATCCTTGGGTGATGCTATTCCTTATTGGAACAGTTCACTTTCTACCAGCTTTGACAGTGTACTGTAGTTTCTATACTCTGTCTTTAAACTCAGGGTCATCTCCACTCATGGAGATAGACCTGTTCCTTCTTTGGAACGTACTTCCTTTTTTCAATAAAGGCTGCTCATGTAAGTTGCTTTGTGCTTGTGATTGTTCTGTCATACTGGCCCTGCTTGTGATTCTTCTAAGCAAGAAGAAAGAACCAGGGAAAACACACGAACCTGACATAATCAACTAAAAGTTTGAATGTTTATAGCAGCACAATTCACAATTGCAAAGATGTGGAAGAAACCCAAGTGCCCATCAATACATGAGTGGATTAATATAACATGGTATATGTATACCATGGAGTTCTACTCAACCACAAAAAACAATGGTGATCTAGCACCTCTTGTATTATCCTGGATAGATCTGTAGCCCATTCTACTAAATGAATTCTCACAAAATGGAAAAACAAGCACCACATGTACTCACCATCAAATTGGTATTAATTGATCAACACCTGTGTGCACATACAGTAGTAACATTCATTGGGTGTGGGGCAGGTGGGAGGGGGGAGGAGCGGATGGATATATTTATATGTGACAGGTGTGGTGTGTGCACTGCTTGAGGAATGGATATGCTTGAAGCTCTGACTCCGGTAGGCAAAGGCAATATATGTAGCCTAAACATTTGTACCCCCATAATATGCTGATACATAAAAAAAGTTTTGCTTGTTTTCATCTTATAATTGATGGCTTGGACGCAATTGACAAATCACTATTTCCTAAAGCAAAGGGTAATTGCAGCAGTCTATTAAAACTGAAAATCTTTCTTATAATTTTTTCGACTTTTTCTATTCAATATAAAATACAAGGCAATAAAAGAACCTGTTGTTTATACACTGATGCTGATGAAAATAAATAGGTTGTGCTTCCATGTTTCAGGTGCTCTGTCATTTCCCTTTTTCCTCCCAAATGAAAAGGAGAAAGGAGAGATGGAGTACACCAAGAGATGGGAATTCTAACTCAGTCACTCTCTGTGTAGCCTGAGGAAGGCACAGACTCACCCTGGGGCTCACTGGTAAAATGAGAATATTCAGTTAGATTTTTAAAATGAGTTTGTGTTCAATAATAAGATATGGGCTCTCTTTCATGAGAGGTTAAAACTCTCCAGTCTTTTGCAATACTTGGATCTCCTATTATTTCTTGCTCCTCCTCCTCTCACTTCCTTGGCCTCATATTGTGTGATGCCCTTCACACAGAAAGGTGGTCAGGAGCCCATGTACTTTCCCTTCTTTGCCGTCTGTCCTACTCCTCCCATAGAAGCCACATACTGCTGGGTTCTCTTAAGTGTACTTACTTTCTCATTTACCCAAAGGATTGAAAGATAACTGAGGAAAAGGTTCATTTTGCTTTCTAGTACATCCAATGAACCCAGCATTTTGCCTGGCAAATAGGCGCTCTAAAGTATGTGTTGAATGAAGAAAACATGTCCAAGTGTTCTGCATCTTTAATCTTCCTTGTGTGATGCTTTGCTTTGCCAAGAGTGCAATCTCTGCTCAGTTCTAATGTTAGCTTAGCTTTGCAAAGGGGAAGAAATTCCTTATGTAAATACATTGCTAGGAGCTATGTAAATGCATTGCTTAAAACTAAGAGTAGCAGTAGAATCAATATCGAGGATATTTGCATGATGCCAGTAAACAAAGGGAAAACTCTAAGCAGAAAGATGGGTCCAAGGTAGATCTCTTTAGAGACTTTTTTCTTTCTTGAACTATACAACGTAAAAACACTGAATGTTCCTCTGTAAGGATAGGGATTTTTTTCTCCAATATATCTCTAGCAACCACAACATATTCTGGAACTATAGGATAGAATATTGCATATTGTCTGTTCTAGTTGACTTAATATTATAATATTATTGATAAGTGATTAAGTTACTTTTTAAATATATGATTGAGAAAATGTTTTTTTCATATAAATAGTAAACATTGGAAAACAACAAAAGCTCAGGAATCACTCACCTTTCACTTTACATATTGATAATAGAAACTCAAATAATTTGAGTCTTACCCAGAGTCTCATAGTTAATCACGTAGACTTGGCTTATTGAACTCCATTTCCACCTTGTTAATTCCACATCCTGTGACCTAACATATTTGTGTATGCTTCTGTGACATTACAAAGACTTTTTTTCCTGTGGAATATCATTTCCGTTGTCACAATGAAAGTCAAATGGAATAATTTTATTTATAAAATTAGGTTTATACACTAGTTATACAAACTGACTGCCATGCTGTAAAGTAAAATACATTTGCATTTATTTTTTCACCTCTAAATGAGTCATCCTATTTGGCTCCTCTTTTAGGATTTGTCATATATTTTTGCAAAGAATATTCAGAAAGACAGTGATCTTCTTTTGTTAAATGGCCATAGCAGCCGCAGAAATACATGGTAAGCATCCTGTCTCCCTTAACCAAACATCTGAATTCAAGGAACCAGGTGCAACTCCACAGTGTGACATTCTGCAAGGAGTTTTTTGGCTCTGATGGCAACACAGAAACTCAATTGAGCAGCAGGGAGAAGAGAAATCCTACAAATCAGAGCCACACACTTTTTTTTTTTTTTTGTAATTGTCACTCCAATGAACGTATTGATGCCTGGGCATTTTCAATCCCTCAATAGTCCGGTTTGTCTTTCTATTTTACGCTTATTGGAATTTTACTTGATTAAATAATTGACAATAATTATAAGACAAAGGGATGCTCATCACTGTTGTAAATGTATCATCTTCATTTTCCAATTAGAATCAAATTTGTGGTTTCAAGACAGGAACATGAATTGTGAATATAATTTTGAAGTAAATATACATTAAAATAATTTGTTGTGTAGAATATTTCTTTAAACGTGTCCTTATGATCTTATTCCCTCCCAAAGTCTCCACCTCCTAATGCCATCACATGTGGGGGTTAAGATTTCAACATATGAATTTTGGGGGGACATAAACATTCAGTTCATAGCAATGACAATCTGGTTAAGATGCCTTCTTGAGATTCAACTTGACTTCTCTAGCTCTTCTTGAAGAAGAAAGACAGGTCTAAGCGTAGCTGAAACACCACCCAAGAA
This sequence comes from Lepilemur ruficaudatus, assembly GCA_963574885.1. NCBI lineage: Eukaryota > Metazoa > Chordata > Mammalia > Primates > Lepilemuridae > Lepilemur > Lepilemur ruficaudatus. Next base: position 52,886 of record CAUYRT010055531.1, on the reverse strand, counting down.
AATGTGCTATGCTTCTACTGCCTTTATAAATGCCTCATCTTAAGAGATTGTGTGCAAATTTAGATGAACCATGTACGAAGAAAAATTGGAACAGGCTGCTTTTAAATCACTGAAGCCAGTCCATTAGCCATTCTAAGTTTGTTTTTGTCCTGTGTGCTGTATTTCATTACTGTGAATTTACACTCAAGGCCAATAAGTATGGTCTGATTGGAATTGAGAAGGATAGTTTAGATTAATGCTTATTAAATTTGGGGGCACTTACGAATCACCTGGAGAGTTTGCTAATACAGATCTCGGGGTCCTCGTAATTCTTCATTTAGTAGATCTGGGCTGAGGCTCCAGAATTTGCATTTATACTAAGATCTCAAGTGACATTGATGTTGTTTTGTATAAACCGCAGTTTAAGTAGTACTGGCCTAGATAACTTCCAAACATTACTCTGATGATAGCGGTTTTTGTCTAAGGGGATTAGAGAACAGAGTCCTCGTATTAGTCCATGTGCTGTCCCAGAGATCTGCTTGCCTTCTTTTTCACAGATATGTGTTCTCCATTCTGTTTAGTGTTCTTTCTCGGAAACGAATTTTTCTGAGATTTCATTATTGCATATTTTCAATCAGCTCTCAAATAGGGCTCTGGACTACCAAATAAAGGATTTTTTCCCCCTCATAGGTACACAGAGTGCTGAAAAATAATTACTAAAATACAGGCTATACAGGCTACTAATACTGACTTACATTTAGAAATGCTAGGATTTTGTGCTAAGAAGGCTTTTATTAATTGCCTGATATTTTAGTACAGCACCTGGTCTCATACCTGGGACACAGTGGGTCCTTCAAAATCATCATTATCAAATGAGAAGTGGAATGACTGAACAAACAGTTTTAAGCATGTGGTTAAATTGCTTTTAGGCCTTTCCTTGCACTGATGGGATAGATAAGAAAATGCTTTCTCATCTACTAATACAAATTTCGTGCACTTACTTGGCTAAATGGTACTATATTATTGCTTTGTGAAGTTGAATATGGCTTGGGGAGCCCCATCTGGGCAAACAGTATATTTTTCATACATACTCAGGGACAAATTATGTCTAGCAAAGTGTTAAAATGCTTTTCCCTATTAGCCTAGCCCTGTCAAAAAGTTTGAATTAGGCCATTTTTCAAATTTAAAAATACATTATACTCTCATTCTACGTTTCTTTTGAACTTTCTGCAAATGCTTTTATAAGCATTATCTTGTTTTTCTGCATAACAGTCTTCAGAGGTGTATGACCAAGTAGTGTTATCCTCATTGTACAGGCACATAGAAGTTAATTGACTTTCTTCAGGTCATGGAGAAGTAGGGAAAGCCAGCAATAAAAGAAACATTAGCTTGATTTTTTAGAGTGTGAACACAGTGGCTGCCACAAAACTCCTAACTCTGTCTTTCCACCACCCACCACAAAATATCCTCTATCCAGGAGACAGACTACCTGTTAAGAAATGGGGCTCAGGCCTCTGGAAAATTGTTTTCATGGATTACAGTAGGTAGAATTTAGGGTCAAGTAAAAGCATCATTCTGCCTGTAATTTCATAAAACATTAAAAAAACATTTTTTAGAGTAAAAAAAGAGATTTAAGTCCCAAACCATAGAGAAGTTGCTTAAAATTGTTTATCATTTTGGTTTAAAAATTGTATGTATCTTTTAGGCACCTAGGTTCACACACAAAACCTTATTTCTTTTAGAGTGTGTCCTGAATAATACTGGAAGGCAGTCTGCCATGGGCCCCTTGTGCTTCTACATGTCTTGCTAAGTATGTCAAAACACCCAGATCATGACCATAGTTTCATGTTGGACACTTTATCTAGATTGTTTATGGAGCTGGCAATTCTGCAAAGTGAGATAATGCCTCACAGAAATGAATTACATAGTCCTACAAAGTTCTCGGTCTCTTTTTGGACAAAGAGTAGGCTTGCTTCCTGTTTGCTATAAAAGTGGCAGTTTTCTCAAGCTCAGAGTTCTGTAACTACAGTGCAACCCTTTGTTTGCATAGCCATCTTGGCCCATCACGTTGCACCATAGACTTTGGGGTAAGGGAAACCAGCAGAAATATGCTGATACCACTGCTATTGCTTTTTCTGTGCATAATAAAGTCCTTTGTCTGTGATCCAAAAGTCTCATGTCTTCTCATGTCTTCTGACCCAACAGCCATGGGTCAGTGACAGGCTAGTTTGTGTTTACTCCAGTGGGAAATCAAATCTGTGACTTCTATTAATAGCTCTCTTTGATAGTGTAAAACATATTTAAAAGAGGAAAAGACCCCGTAGCTATACTTGGTTTCTTCCCAGTAGATCCTTCCCAATCTTTAGGTTATTTCATGGAAAAAGTTTTATTTCAGGCTTATTATGATGTTGAATGAGTTAAATGAGGCTTTTGAAGGTAAAATTGCATAAAATGAGAGTGTCAGAAGTGCCAGAGATTTGGCCTAGGAACCAGGAAGACATATTTTCTGCCTCTTGAGTCAATTATTTGGTGTCTGGTAGCAGCAATATCAATCAGGAGTTCTGGGTCTCAGACAGCCGTCATAAATGCAAATATCTACTACTGTCTATTGGAGCTGAAGATCAACTCTGAATTGGGCTAAGGCAATACGGACTAGACTAACAACAATATTTGCTAAAATAAGACATGATTATAAAGTATTGCTCTTCTGCTGTAGCCATTTTTGTCATGAGTAATCTGAAAGCAAGAGCTGTGTGGTGTTTATCCCTGTTCCTCTGCATCACCAATCGTAAGCTTTAAACTTAGAGGTGTTTATTAAATGCCTGTCAAATAAACAAAATCAACAGTCTGATTCAAGGAGGCTGTATGTTATAGTCTGAAGTTAATCTGCCTTGGTTCAAATCTCAATTCTGTCACTTATTAACCGCATACTTGATTAGTCAATTTCTTTAATCTCTTAGTGTTCTTGTTTGTAAAGATGAAATAATAATAGTACCTAGCTCACAGTTGTGAAGCTTAGGACTCAGCAAATAATCAGTAGGTGTCAGTTGTTATTGGCACTGAAGTATTAAAACCACATAAAACTCCATTTCTAAAATATTCAAGAAAAAACCACTCTTGATGATTTGTTCTAAATTGTTTATAGTAATTATTGGTCAAAATTTAGATGTATATTTTAGTATTTTAGGACCATATTTTAAGTCTTAAATCTAAGTTCATCATAAACTCACCTGATCTTTAGTTATTTTAAATGTGGATGCATGCTCTCTCATAGGCTCTAGATTTTCATCTCTCATAATAATTACCCATTCTTTGGCAACATAAAAATCTTCTTACTCCTTTATGTAAACATTTCCCCTGCATTCACCACTTGCCCAACAGCATAGCTAGTTCTGAGTCAAAATCAACACTGGCTGTCAATTCAGCAAGCACAACATCTGGTTACTTCCATATTTACCATTTGTGGAGGTGAATGTGGCATATTTCATTTGGAAAATGTGTCATTGGGTTCTGTAGATCCCCAGCTCCTCCTTCTGAGGACGTGTTTCCAAACTCTTTTTATCCCTACTTAAATTTTGAGATCTCTCAAAGAAAACTTTACTCCTAGATTGAGACTGTCTCCTTACCCATCATATAGTTGTTTCATTTTACAGCACTCTTAAAAAGCATAATGTCTTGCTATAATATCTACAATCATCACAGATAATGTTGTATTATCCAAATTGCTGGAAATCCATTATGCCCTATATATGGAGTAAATGAGCAGCAAATCTACACAGCTGCTGCTAACAACTCTTTTAGACTTCCCTATAGTTAAGTAATGAATCTTTATCAACTTCCTGAATAATTTACTCCTAAATACATTAAATTGAATGTAAAAGGAAGTTTTACAAAATGAAGACAAGCCAGTTCTGGGAGTTGGTAATAATCTTAAAACTTCCATAATGTTCTTCTTTAAAAAAAATAAATAAACATGATTCAGTTTTTCTCCTCTGGTCTGAGCTTTAGGTGATATAAAAGCATTAGCCTTAGAAACACTTGAGAACAAGAACAAGAACAACAAATCTATAATTACTGATATGAGTATAAAATCCAATTGAATACAAACAGGAGAGCAGAAGCTTCTGTTATTAGAATAAAAAGTGGATTGGCCACACTAATTTTGCTTAGTTAAATATTTATTTTAACCTGGTACCTTAGAAAGGTCATCTATTGTAAAATAATACAATAAGGAGAAGAAACTCAATTTTACAGGCTTATCACCAATAATGAAGTAATTGATGGGGGCTGGCCCTCGGCCAGACTTGTTATCAAAGCTCATGTTTGCAGCTATTCCTGATTTCACTTGTCCACTTTCAACAGCTCTTTGCTCTTTTGGTTCTTAACGATAACGTTCCTGTTCTTCAAAACCCAGAGTTATAGGGAGCCTTGGAAGTTCTTTGGTGATATTCTTTTATTCATTTTTTTAAATTAGCCAAAACCGCAAAACTTTATCCCTAGAATTGGACCAAGTATCTAAGAAAATAAGACCAAATCAACCCAGCTGACATACGTGTCTTAGACCAGTTGGCTAGTTAGCGGCAGGGCACAAGACTGAAACTAATCTAATTGTTAAAAACAAAAATCATTATTTAGTACACAGAATCATCAAACAAAATCCTTTCTTGATAATTTTGGTAGAGGTCTTGCCTCAGTGTTCAGATCAAGTGTCCTCTGATGCACCTAACACCGTTGAGCCCTGCTTTCTCCATATGTCTTCATAAATTTCCTGTCCTCACATTCTCAAGATGATGAATAACTAATAACGTAGAATGGGCAATAAATGAATATGTAATCCTTCACAGAGACAATATTTATCTTTTAATAAGGATTGCTGGGGATACAGATATTTAATGAAAAAGAATTCATTTCCCCTGCCATTTCAGATAATTTGATAAACCCACAAAGGATATTTTTGAAAAGGCTACCTACTCAGTAGCTCTCAATTTGGAACTATCAGGAAGATAACAACCAAGGCCACTGAGATAATTAATGAGGCTGTGCATTCAGTCAGCTTTACACGAAAGGGTTACAGCTGTGCTCCAATAAACAAAGAACAATTATTCACACGGCCCAACTAAAACTGTACAGTTTACCATCCTTAATCACTGACGCCTTTATTCTTTGGTGAAGATTGATTTACTCTCTTTGCAAAAGATGAGAATTCTAAGAGTCAAATATTGAGTTTTGAAAGACCTGAGTTAAAAAACAGCATGGCAGTATAATTAAATCCTACTTATGGCTTTAACAGAGAATAGAAATCATCATCCATTGTTGCCTAGACTCTTGTCTATTTCAATTTTATTTCCATACCATCATTTAAATCATCAAAAAATGATATTGCACAATGCCCTTATTTTGTCACTTAAACTCTGTTGCTATTGTCTGTTCCCTTGACTATATTTTCTCAACAACTGTCAGCTCTTTGAAAACTGGCATGAAGTTGATTAACTGTTTATCTCCAGTTAAGCAGTGGTCCCCAACCTTTTTGGCACCAGGGACTGTTTTCATGGAAGACAATTTTTCCATGGACTGGGGAGGGGCAAGGGATGGTTTTGGGATGATTCAAGGGCAGTATATTTATTGTGCACTTTATTTCTATTATTATTACATTATAATATATAATGAAATAATTGTACAACTCACCATAGGTAGGGGATCCCTGTCTTGCAGCACCCAACACAGAATAGGAGCTGCTCAAAAGTTTGCTGTTTAATAAAATAACCTATACTCATCACTTTGATAAGAAAAGAAATATATCATATAAAATACCTTAAGAGGTCATCTCTATTTCCTTATTAAAGCTGTTCTGATTTTTGGTTACCTTCTAATTCCTTTATAACATACATTTTGAAAACAGCAAGTGTCTACTTAAATTGGAAATATCCCCATCCCTGATTCAACAGAATAATTTAGTTTAGTGATTCACTTGTTTTTACTGACTAAAAATAGACATACCAATTTATTTTATAAAGTGAAAAGAATTATTCTGGTATAATAAATAGAACAAAATATGATTGTGTATCCTTAAGAAAAAGACAGAAGGCTTTATATCCTTCTAGTTCTTTGACCTTTCAAATAAAAGTGATAAAATGACCTTTTCCCAGCCAAAGTTCTGATATTAGAGCAAAAAGGATATGTCACATACAACCAGCACTCAATGATGTGTATAGACACTATAATGCACCATAGAAGTTCTGTGTATGATGAAATATGAGAACAATAACCTGTCTTTTATAAAAGGCATAGGCTGAGGAGATTACATTAACAGATAAATTTATTTTCTTAAAAAAATTAATTGACAAAATTCTAATACACACACGTGCACACACACACACGTGTGTGCGTATTCCTGTCAGCAAATCAGCTCATTTGCCTTTGGTTACTAGCACCTCAACTGATAACCAAAGGCAAAATTTAATCTTGACATTAGCAAACTATATTTATTTTTAAGGTGAAAGTAGTGATTGGGTTTAATTACAATGAAACTTTTGTTAAAAGGAAACCAGTAACAATGTGTTTACCTTGAATTTGTTATTTTTATAAGAAAAATAGAAAGCTTTGAGAGAAAGTTTACATTAATGGGTCATTTTAAATCCTTAATTTGAAATGCTTATTTGAAGTAATCACACAATAAGAAATGGTGTGAAGTGCTAGAGAGAAAAATAGGGTGACAGTCAAAAAACTTAATTCTAGATACATCTCTACTACTAAGTAAATGTATATGGCCTTGAGCAAGTTACTTAATTTTGTTGGTCCCCACCAGGTACTACTGATTCGTCGTGGTAAATATTTCTCAGTCTTGTAAGGATTTTTATTATCTCTATTATTACAGATTGATAACTGCTGTCACTGCCTCTAATCCACTGTCTCTCTGTCTCCCTTTGGACCACAAACTCTGCCCCTCAGACCAATCCTATTGTTGCTTTTCACACCTCTGCCAGAATGATTTTTCTATCAAGAAAATCTCACTCAGCCATTTAAATCCTTCAAGATACACATAAACATCTCACCTGGGCCAGCAAGGGCCCCAAGGTCCTGGTCTCTGCTCCCTCTTTACTGCTCCAGTCTATTCCTCCCCATATACGACAAGCCATCAGCTCACACGGAGTCACTGGAATTATTTGCCATTCCTTTTACACCTTGCTCCTTGCTATTTCACCTTATGATGCCCCTCTGTCATTTACCTGGCTAAATTTTTACCATCCTTTAATCTAAAAGCCACTTTGTGAAGTCTCCCCTGACCACTTCAGGGAAATCATATTGTCGGTAGACTGAAGCTGATCTTACATATCTGTTCTCATAGTTTTCTGTCTAGACTATTCCTATAGATGGTCATTTCATTTTTATTCTCCAATATTACACCATTAATAATGTTTAATCTTATGTCTCCCTTGATAGACTGAGAATTTTAAATATGAGATTTTTGTCTTTTTTCTCTTTTTGTCTTCATCCTCTTGAAGAATACAGTATGTGCCTCAATGTAGGCGTAAAATATGCATTACTTTAATCAATATATAGAATCAGTTGTCCATTTCGGTAACATCAGGTGTTGTGAGAATATAATGCATGATCCATAATTGTGTTTCCTACATTCTCTGAATAACCTAAAATTTTGTACATGGATGTGCATGTGTACTTATATGGTCAGGAAAATGTCCATAGTTTTATCAGGTTTCCAAACAGATCCATTACTCAAAGATTGCATCTATTTCTGGTATAGTATGAGTCTAAATTTATGAGCCAGCCACAAGTAAAATAATAAAATTACCTCCAACCCAGACCCTTGTCCTACCTAATAGACTAGAAGCCATCAAATCCATCCCTGGCTTTATATTCTTCCGTTGAATCTTTACTCTGCCACTTCATGAGCCCAGGAAGGCAAGGCAGAAGCAGTGCTACACTTTGTACTCTTCTTGAGGCTTTGAAGAATATTATAATCAGATTTGTGCTGCAGAGAGATTTGACCAGAGAGATGGACCAAGAAATTTTGCCATAAGAATCTGAGCAGCGAGAATTTGTCTTACATTGGTCAATTTGCTTAAGTGTCTAACCTTGTAGTCAAAATTTCCTACTTGTACTCAGACATTTCATAGAATTAAACAGAATATTCTCAACTGACTTTCAGCATTTACGAAACTAATTTTCAGTTTGTGATTTTATTGAGCCTCATACTACTATTCTATTTGGAAAATCACTAGTTTCTATTTGCTAAAAGAACATTTTCCTTCTCTAATTCTGAATTGAATATTTTCCTTCATTGTCTGGTCTTAAAAATGGCACTTTTATTAACAAATGCATCAATTTATGTTTCAAAAATGCATGTATTTAAATAATATATTTCTAAATGCAATAAAAAGCTGTATTTTAGACCTTTTTTTGTAATAAGGTCAAATAGGTTTTAACTTATTACATGTTCTTGTCATGATTTTGTTTACTTGAATTTCTTTATTCTTATGGCAGTATAATTATGTATAAATATCAACTCAATTGTAGAATATGAATTAAAATATGCTAGTCATAATCTTTGTGTGAAAACACAATTTATCATTCAATAATAGCCAGAGAATTCTTTTAGGAAAATGGTTTGAAAGATGATAGTTTGTTGGAAACATAAATATTAACTGTGTTATATTGAAAAATTATATAACATTGTTAATGAATGTCCTTATATTAACTATCAATCACTAATACAGCCTATAAAATCATTCAGGACATTGAAAAAATATATCAAATTTGGCATTGCTCAATGTTTTTCGAAATGCAGGTCAAGTTTAAATATTGAAATTTTGTACTTTATACTAAATATTTAGCCTCATATTTTGTGAACTGCTTCCAGCGACATGGCTCTGCCATTAATTAGTACAAAAGCTATGTGTATAGATTATTTTTGTTTTTAGAGTGACAGATGAAATAGAAACCAACCTTGGAATACTATACTTTTCATAATTCTTTGTTAAACTAAAAATATTAATCAATATTTAAATAATCAATAATAGAATATTTAATAATCAAAATCACACATTTTTGTGAGTTTTTTTTTAATTTCAAAGAAAACATACAGAAGCTATCTTGTACAGCAGATAACAGTGGCCGCTCTGGTTGGATAATCTAATTGAAGCATCTGGATTGAGACCCAGGGCCATTTCTTCCTTACTGTACATCCTTTGAAAAATACTGGTATAGATCATTGATAACTTCTAGCTCTCACCAAGTTTTACCAGTAGGTAAAGACATATAAATTTTAAAGACATATATTAAAGATATATTTTAAAGACATATAAATAACAGTCTTTAAGTGAATTCAAACTTTCAGTTATAGTTACAATTATATCTTCATAAATTCAAGTCTTTATTAAATTAACTTAATTTTGATTTTTCTATTTACTATCAGAATAATTTTAACTCTCCTACAGTGATTTTAAATGTTGAAGCAAGAGGAACTAGTAATTTCTGAATGACATTTCAGAAAATTATTTGTGGAATTTATGTTAAAAATCCTTAAAGATCATTCTATATTTCATGGGGGATTTGCTATCTCTCTTTATTACCTATTCTAGAGTTTTTCCTGATATAATTACATCTATCTTTCCCAAGACACTATAGGATCTTTGCTAACCTTATGAAATATTTTTGATTATTTTATTAATTTATTTGACAAAAATTTATTAAGTGCCTACTATGTACCAGAGTCTGTCCTAGGCACTAGGATATGACAAAGAATAAAACATAAAAACTATTCTTATCTCCACAGAACTTTAGTTTTACATTTTATTTGGAAAAGATTGTCAGTAAACAAGCAGAAATTAAAAATATGCTATACATAATTATATACACATACTAAAATTATATTGTGTGTGTGTGTATACATGCTATGGAGAAAAATAAAAATAAAGCAGGGAAAGGGGAACATTGTAGGGAGAAGAGATTGTGAAATACTAAATAAAATGTTTGGGAAATGCCTCATGCTGGTGACAATTGAGCAAAGATCCTAAAGGGGTAAGAGTGAGCTATACAGATAATTGTGGGAAGAGAATTCTAGGCAGAGTAAACAGTATAAAGACTCTAATGTGGGAGATACCTGGAGTTTTCATGTTCTAAAGAACACCTGAGAGGTCATTGTGCTTGAGCAGAGTGGGCAATGGTGGGAGCCTTAGAGTGGAAGCTAACAATGTATTCTGGGGCATATCGTAATGGGCCTTCTAGGCTACTGCAAGGACTTTTTCTCTTTGGGTTTTCTTTTCTTTTCCTTTTCTTTTTTCTTTCTTTTTTTTTTTTTTTGAGTGATTTGAGAAGCTGTTGATGAATTTTAGTAGGACAGTGACATGTTCAAACTCCTGCTTTAGTAGGTTCACTATGGCTTCTGCATTGGGGATTAAGAGGAGAAGAGGATCAGGATAAACATGCACCAGTTAGTAGGCTATTGCAATAATCTAAGCAGAGGCATGGCCAGCCTGGGCCAGGGTAGTTGAGCCAAGGTAAGATTCCGAATCTATTTTGAAGGTAGCTCATAGGATTTTCTGATGGCTTGAGGGTAGGGTATGAGACAAAAACAAATCCCTCCTTTTTGCTAAGTTTTAAAAACAAGTTTGTGGGTAATCATTTGTAAATAAAGTTCTGAACTTATACAGTAGTTTACTTATAAGACTTTGGTATGGAAAGTCTTGGCATGGAAAATACTAATAAGACTGTCTGATTGAGAAATGCACCTGATAAAGTTAGGAAGAAAAAGCATTTTTAGAAATGAAGTATTATTTACACACACACACACACACACACACACACACATACCCAGTTTTTTGTGGAAGAACAAAAATATCAGCTGGCAGAGTAAGAATTTTTTTTAAATTTTAATTTTAATGTTCTGATTACAGTGCAGAGGGATATAAATATTTAATATATCATACTATATCCTAGTAAATTTAGAACTTTAGTATTATTTTTTATATCCTATTTTATATTCAAATACATTTTTAATCATTAAATCAGGAAGACATTAAGCTCTCTAACTTAGAGTTTAAAACCAAGAGTCATATACCATTAAGCTTTGTTAAAGACCAATATGTCTGCTGTGGTTGTAAAGCATCTATATATAAAAAAAATTCAAAATCCCACACTCTTGCTACATGATTCCCAGACCAAAAAATATATATAATTTTCAAAACTATTCATTTTATATAATCTTAATTAAATGGCCAAATATTTTGCTTTTTTAAAAGACTGAATCAAATAATTGAAGACTAATGTATCTGTGTATGTATGTGTGTGTCTAAGTGTGTAAGTTTTTCGAGCAATTCAGCACAAAATTTAATTCCTGAATCTCTGACAGCCAAAGGGGAAAGAAAAGCATTATTAGTTATGTCTGTCACATTAGTTAATAAAAGAACATAAAAATCAAAGATATTTAGGGTCCATAAGTATTTTGGTAGGTTTCAACTTAGAGTCAAAGGTATTGTATTAGATTTTTTTTTTTTTTTTTTTTTTAGACAGAGTCTCACTCTGTTGCCTGGGCCATGGCGAGTGTGATGGCGTCAGTGTAGCTCACAGCAACCTCAAACTCCTGGGCTCGAGCGATCCTCCTGCCTCAACCTCCCGAGTAGCTGGGACTACAGGCATGCGCCACCATGCCTGGCTAATTTTTTCTCTATATTTTTAATTGGCTAATTAATTTCTTTCTATTTTTAGTAGAGACAGGGTCTTGCTCTTGCTCAGGCTGGTTTCAAACTCCTGACCTTGAGCGATCCACCCGCCTCGGCCTCCCAGAGTGCTAGGATTACAGGCGTGAGCCACAGCGTCCAGCCAGTATTAGATTTTAAATATACAAATTTACTTGTAATGAATGGTACTTTTAATAAAAGTTGCAGGCAAAAATTGGATTCAATTGAATTTAAAAAACTTTTCATGATATTCATTTTCATACCAGGTTAGAACTTGAGATAAAGAAAAATACATATGACATATTGCCCTCAAAACCTAGTTTAGTATTGTAAGATGTTGAAAGGAGAGGAGATTGAGAGATGAGAGTGTTCTGCAGGTGACAACTCAAACAATTGCCTTGTAAGTAGGTTAGACTTTACTCGTTTATGCAAGTGATGATTTCCTGTGAAAAGTTTTAATAAGAGGCACGTTTGGAATTGAATTTTTAAATAATTTCACTCTGGCAATGCATGAGGGATGGTTTGGATAAATGCTGAAATTGAAGGCAGGAAAGCCAGTTAAAAATCAATTCCAAATATTATATATCTGAAAATCTATATCTGATAGATAGGCCAATATTACTCATAATATGGACCACAGATGATGACGTCAAAAACATCTGCTGCTGAGAAGGCAAAGAGAAGTCCAGCTCCTGGTCAGAAACCGAGGTGCGATTTTTCAAGCCTGATCATAGGTGATTAAAAAGGCCCTACCCCACAGGCCTCACGGGGAAGCTGCTCTCCCCCACCAGACTTCATGCACATCGCAGTCTCTGAAGGGTGTTTTCATCAAGGTCTCAGGCCCTCCGTATAACCATGTGCTCTTACACATAGATGTGTTCCTAGCCTAGGTGCCTCTATTTGGAGGCCTGTGCATTGGGCATCTTCAGTGGAGACTATCATCAGGGGCCTCTGCTAAGACCTCCTTATTAGCAGACGAGGGGAACCTTAAAGACACTTTTCTCCACTCTGACTCAGTGCACAGTACTTCACCACTCCCAGTCCTTTCCTTCTGTTCCCAATCCTTGGGTTCATAGAAGTGAAGGAGCCCTTTGTCCTGGCTGCCCATGTCTGTGCTGATCCACCTGATCCTCCACCAGTTCCCTTCTGTGGGAGAAAAATGGAACACTGGAGAATCTGTGCTTTCTCCAGGTTAGCCTCTTGCTTCTACTACCAACTCCTTAAAGACTCAACTGCTACTCTCATATTGGTTTCTTATCTTAATCAGCTACCCTGGCACCTAGCAGCTCAGTTCAGCTCTCTCCAGCCCAGGTCAGCTTTTGACAGGCAGCTTACTGGTCTCCACTCCAGTATACTCAGTTCAGGATCTGTGGCAGCTGGCCCAGGAATCTGCATAATTAACAAGCTCTCCAGATAACTATTCTGTGTACTTTATTAAAACTACTGGTCAAATCAATAGATGAAAAGGGCCTGAACTCAGCCCTTGCTTGTGTATGAGGAGGAAGAATTACAGAAATATTAAGGGTCAGAGGGAGAATTAGAATCTTATTAAAAGTGTGGAAGTAGAAAGATTGATGAAAAATGAACTTACATCAAGCAAAAGTGAAAATAGAGGAGAAGAGGCAGGGTGGACACACTGCATTTTCAGATATGTGTACGGTGTTCAAGAATGAATTTTTAATCATGCAGTTGGACGAGTGGATACATGAATTAGGTCTTAGGGAAAGTCTCACATGTGAGAAAACGATTTGGAAATCAGCAATATATATGTAGGGGAGAGAGAAGGTTAAAACCATAACAGTCAATGAGAAAACCAGGAAGATAATATGGAGTGAAAGAGACAAGGGTGGATAATGAAACCCTTGAGAGCCATTCGATAATTAGGCAAGAGTCCAGGGGCAGCTGAAAATTTTCACTCTTCTTTGCAAGCTTTCCTTTTATGGCCTCTTGATAAATCCAATAGTATAATGTGAACTTGCAATTATGTGAAGGTATTTATTTAGATAACTCAAGTGGTGTTTCTCAGCTACATAGTTTTTTTGGAGATCTGACTTAAACAAATAAAAGAATAATGATTCCTTTGGATTCCCCCATTGGAGTGCCTATTATTTCAACTGAACTTTTCACAGGAGATAGTTGCATAGTAGATAATTCAAAATTAAGACACTAGTTGACAATGGGGATTTAGGTTTCCTTGACTCTACTCACTGAAGGGGTGACATGATTATATCTACCCCTAAATCAGTATTTACTGTCATCTTTTATGGCTTCAACTGAGATAAATAATTGATAAGTAAATAAAAATTTGCTTGGAGAACATTTAAATTTAATACATTTCTTAGGAACATTCTCAGAAGTCTGTTTAATATGTCCTCTTGCAAACAGGGACCAGTAGGTCACACTATTAAAATATCGACAAACACCAGAAGTTTGATTTGCTTTGGGTGTGTGTGCATGTGAGAGAGAGGAAAGAGAGAGAGAGACTGCTATTTGCCCCACAAAATTTATACTCACCTTTTAAAAAAATAATAAAGATTTAGTAGGCAAATGGCAACAAACTAAAAACATTTTCGACCTCCCTTGCTGCTACCTTTGTAACTACATTCTGGCCAATGAGATGTGAGCCATGATGATTTGTGAAACTGCTGCGTTATGTTCTTTAAAGGAAGTTACTTGTCCTCCGTTACCCTTTCCCTCTGTTGAGACGTGATGATATCTGCTGCAGTTGTCTTGGATCAAAAGATAGAAGTAATGTTTTGAGAACGGAAGGGCTGCCCTCGCCACCTTGGATGTATCATATTTACATAGTTATTATGTAACTGATAAGTACACTCTTATTTTATTTAGAGGTCTCTCTATTACAGCAACTTTTCCTGTACCCTCAAACAGATGGTTTGTTGTTGTCATGATCCTTGGCTTCTGATTTGCTTGATACTTTCCTATTTCTCATCTTCTCCTTTGGCCCCTAAGTGTGAATGTTTTCTCCTCCTATTCTTTGTTAGCGACCACATTTATTAAACTCTGTGATATGCATCACTATATCAGTTTATTGGATATGTTAGTTGGGGGAGATAAAGAAGGTTAAAAAATATTTTTCACCCTTGCCTTTTTTGTAAGATTGCTGTCCTGCCTAGCACTGAAATATTCCATCTTTGGTGTGAACTTACCCTCGCATTTCTTCTGTATTACAATGCTTTGGAATGTACTTTCTTCATGCCAGATAGATAAGGTAATAGATGGGTAAATATTTATGAGACGGCAATAAAGACAAGATCTTGGGGACAAACATATGAAGAATAATGTCATAGGTAGATTTTTTGTTAAGTAAAAATGAACAAAATATAATTTTAAAGGCAGAAACTAGGAGGATTGTGAACTGACACACATAGACCTCTCCCCCCAATTTTGCATGTGACCAAAGCTGTGAACTTCCTCACTTGAGAATGTCCCCTTCTCTGCAGTCAAGAAGCAAGATTTTGATGACCTAAATCCCTATGCCAATGCAGATGGGTGGTAATTTTGAAAAATGTGTTTTCTGACTTAGGAGACACAGGTGAGACCTGATCCAAATATCAGATGCCTCTCTTGGACACAAACCAATGTGGGTGCCCAGCAACAATTGGGTGATCAAAATGAGTTCACCTAGAGCTCATTCTGTTACTATCATTATTTTCTTCATCAAGCAGGTCCCAGGTATGGAGCACTAGAATGTCTCTCCAACTGAGGAATAAAGAAGAATATCAGAGAATTAAGTCATGTATAACTAATAAATCAAGAATTATTGTAAAGTCCCCAAACAATAAATGTTGGCATGGATATGGAGAGATAGGAACACTCCTACACTGCCGGGGGGACTGCAAACTAGTACAACATCTATGGAAGATAATATGGAGATACTTCAAAGAGCTACAAGTAGAACTGCCATTTGATCCAGCAATCCCATTACTAGGCATCTACCCAAAGGAAAAAAAGACATTCTATATGAAAGACATCTGTACCAGAATGTTTATAGCAGCACAATTGACAGTTGCAAAGATATGGAAACAACCCAAGTGCCCATCAATATATTAGTGGATTAATAAAATGTAATATATGTATACCATGGGGTTCTACTCAGCCACAGAAAACAATGGTGATCTAGCACCTCTTATGTTATCCTGGGTAGAGCTGGAGCCTATTCTGCCAAATGAAGTATCACAAGAATGGAAAAACAAGCACCACATGTACTCAACAGCAAATTGGTATTAACTGAGCAACACTTATATGCACATGTAGTAGTAATATTCATCAGGTATCGGGCAGGTAGGGGAGGGGAGAAGAGGATGGGTATATTCACACCTAATGGGTGCGGTGCACACCATCTGGGTTATGGACACACTTGAAGCTCTGACTCGTGGGGGGCATAGGCAGTATATATGTAAACTAAACACTTGTACCCCATAATATGCTGAAATAAAGAAAAAAAAGAAATGAGAAAAAAAAGGAATTTTACTACCATAAATTCAGATATATAAAAATGTAACCTTTCTGATTTTTCCTATACCTAGGATTAATTTCTATTTTGAGTTTCCATTTCCACTCATGCAGAAAATGTGATCTTGTCACTTAATCATTTAAGCGTTTTTCCTTAATCATATCATCTTTAAGTCCATTTCAGGATTTCTTCTTCTGTCCTTTTCTCCAGTGGCATCTGGGTTTAGCAGAGGCATATCTGATGTTATGGTATGAAATGAACAATCTCTATCAGTGTCTGTATACACTGTTTCCCTCTAGGCTGTAATTCATCTCGTCCTAGGTTTCTCACATCTTTGCACGGATGTCCACTGAAATGGTCCCCTACAATCCGATCACAGACTGGATGTAGACATCTAAGCAGTATCTTCTACTGTAGCATCCTCCTGTTCCAGCTGTGACTATAAAGAAGGCCCCTTTATTTTCCTTCTTTGGCTAATCTCTAGTATTAGGTGAGAATTTTGTCTACTCTTCCTATCACTTGCCACCAAGATCCTCTGGATCTGTGAGACCATCACCTGGACACCTCATATATAGCCTCTCCTGGTCTGGCTACTCCCAAACCCCAAACACATACATAAAGGTACAATTCCTGTGTTGTGGGTCTACCAAAACTACCTCATGATCACATGTAACTATTAATTTTTATGTAAATATTACTCTACCTTGTTCCAAATGAGATAATTTTATTGCTGCATTTTATGGGGACAGAAACCTGGTTAGCAAACTATTCTTTCAATTCTACTCTTTGTGTCAGGATCTAGCTCTTAAATTTTGACATTCCTGAATTAACTCTTTTCATTTCCCTTTGTATTTCTGAGTGACTTCCCTTTCCCTTGGGCAGGAAGTCAGAGGTCCAGTTTGAGTGAGAGAGGAGTGACCTGTTATGCTAAGAATTTGCAATCCCAGAAAAATATATTACAACTCCGTATGTCATTCCACCACATGCATTTCCTATTTGAATCAGTGCACCCTAATCAATAGGACTCTGATTACAAGCCCAGTTCCCAAGTGTATTACTGTGCTCATTTTTGCTCAGAATAGTCAGGTGAGTAGTGCTAGTCCTGTCTTGACCTAGATCCAACCAGGGCACCTGTCACAAATAAATGTGTAGAGTAAGTTTTATTTTTATTTATTTATTTTTATCTGTAATTCTTCTCTTCCACCCTTTAGTTTTCTTCCTCTAACAAGAAATCAAATTAAATTTACACTTAATTATGTTACATCTACTCTGTAAGTGGACAGTTGAAATTCATGTTGCTTCTTTTCAGTAAATAATGAAATCTAAATATGGGTTTGCTCTTCATTCCAAGAAAAAGATTCATTTTGTCTTTTCTGTAACCAAACAATCTTACACTGCTGGGGGTCAGGAGATGCATAGAACCTAACAGTTGATGTCTTAGTGACAGTCAACTTCTGTGTGGTCATTTTATCCTTAAAGATTCTTTAGGGCAGCTCTTGGCACTGGGAGAGGACATTTCAGTAATTTATAGGGTTCCTCAACACGCACACATACAACACATACAAAAAGGGCAGCATTGCCTCACTCAGATCTTTTTAATGAGATTCTGCATGAGATTTTGATTGGAAAATTTTATATTTTATATATAGTTTTCACAACTATAGTAGTTTGTCATTGAAAAAAAGTGAATTTTTCTGCTCAAAGTTACAACGTAGTTTACTTAACTTAAATCTAAGTTCCAAAATTTAAATAGAGTTAGGGAAAACTAAATAACCAGTAAACTATATTATATTAATGGATGACTTTAAGTTGAAGTAGTAACTAAATGGTTTTAATTAGAGGTAAAAGTAATATTAAAAATATATAATTTCAAATTATTTCTCTTTTCAGTGCTTTTGGCAAGAAAGTAGTATTTATCCACAATGCCAGAATTGGAAGTACTAATTGGTCTTAGCTTCAATTACTGAAATGTAGTTAAATTATAATTAAATTGAAAATCAATAGCTAAGATAATCAGGAAAACTTGTTAATTTAGGAACAAAATTGATTTTATTCTTTAACTTTTTGTGTAATTAAATTATGAAACAAATTGCGTATAAAATTTAGCCCACCAGACTTTATTTTTATTCTAAACAAAATCTGTGCAGTTATAAACATAGTATAATTATTTTAGTTGTGCGAATATATGTTACTATGAAATGCAAACTACTTAATAATTTTACAAAATGTTATTCATTTTGTAGTAATGATTGAAGGTGTCTGAGCAAAGTTGTTCCTGTATCAGGGTAGCATCTTTAAATAAAACCTCATAAAAATACTCTAATATTGCATGTCTTGATTTTAAACAAAATGAATACATTAAAGTGATAAATAAAATCATTCTCCAAAAATAGATTGAAATAGAGAACAAAAGGTTTCAGAATTCCTTGAACAAAGAAAATCATTTCAATAATAGAACTTCATTAGAAACTTAAGAAGCAAGATACAATTCTAAAGAATAATATAGTTTGGACTGGGCAGGAAGTAAGGTGTTTTCTCCTTTCCTGTTTTGACATGTGTTAATTTTAAAGCCACTTTTTATACCTCAATAATCTTTAACTTTTGCACATGTATAATTGCAGCTCTTCTCTGAGTGAGACTTGCCCAAATGCAAGCTTCTCCTGAATTCACTATCTTGAACCCCAGCGGTAGCCACCATTAATCTGTTTACAGGTCTGTTGCAAACTATAGAAACAGTGTTCCAGTAGCAATTCATATTCCACATATTTCTCTGTAAGTAGATATCTTAGTTAAGATTAAGAATAAATCAAGATTTACCAGTCAAGATTCACCTTGTGTATTGGCATGACTCCTAATTTTTGTAATTGCTATAGGAAAACTTGGCACTAAGATTTCTCATGTGCTTTACTTTTCCTAACAGCTTCAGGTAACTTTTGAGTCTAAATATTTATATGTGCCAAATTATAGTTTTTCAAAATGTAGTATGCATATAGAGGGTCTTTTTAAAATGCAGGTTCTGATTCAGTAGGTTTGGTGTGGAGCCTGAGATGCTGCATTTGTAACAATCTATAAGTGGTGTCAATGCTGCTAGTCCATTGATCACATTTTGAATATCAAGGTTGTAGATTGTAGGCATCCTTTGACTTCTGCTTAGTAAATGTCCTAGTATACAATATTAGAATGTTTTAAACAAGTGTTCCTGTTGATTCTGATATTGGTGGTAGGCTGAACAAATTTTGAGAAACACTATGGCTATGTTATCTGCCAACTGCTTAAAGATTCCAGTTTCTCAGGTTTTATCCATGGTTCAACTTGACCTGATTACTGTGGTATTAACATGAAAGTATTAGGACATGAAATAACTTCAACTTATCTTTTTAGAAAAATACTTTTATTTGGTAATAGTTAATCTTGATCTTAGTATTAATATTTTAGGCTTTTGTTACAACTGTTACAACTACTCAACTTTGCCATTGTAGCCTGAAAGCAGCCATAGACCCCATGCAAACAAATGGATTTGCCTATGTTCCAAGAAAACTTTATTTCCAGCAACAGGAAGCAGACAGATTTGACCTGAGAGCTGCAGTTTGTCCATCCCTATTCTAGACAATGACTCACAGCATATATATAGTTTATTCAAAATGTATTTCAAAATAGAACCAGTTTATTGCTCAATTACTCTGTTATAATTAAAAGAATAATTATTATGACTGTAATTACAACCAAATGTTTACATTTTTCTTTAGAGTCAATTTTTTAGCATATAAGATCTTATTTAAAACTAACTTCAAACTTATGAGATCATCATTTTATAAATGAGAAAATGAAGACTCATGATTTTCCATTATCACATTTTTAGAAAACAAAAGAGCTAGGTCCTGAAAGTCTTATGGCTTAAAGTTCAGTATTTCTGAGTATTTCACTTTATGGAGGAGATAACAAAATGAATATAACTCTGTGAATTAGAGTAGCCATATAGTCTTTATGAACTAATAGAAATCATTTATTAAATAAATTTTATATTATCTTAAAAGCAAGATAAGTTATACTATTTTGATTTTGCATTTCATGGGAACTGAGTTTTCTAGAATAAGGAAAACATTTCTTGCCCAAGTTTTATACTTTTAATTGGAGAGACTATTTTATTTAACTTATTGTACTTTGATGCATTAAATATTCATTCATTTAATGAAACTTAGATGGAGTCAAGACATCAAAAAATGGTGTCTTTTTGCATTCTCTAGAAAAACTTTTACAATTAAAACAGTAGTATTGACTTGTTACTAATTGTGAGCCTTTTAAAGACACCATACTTAAATATTCAGCAGCACTCTGACAACGTTTAAATGGCTGTTAGAAATGATCTTGAATAACTCAATTTTATTTATATGCTATTATCTGTATATAATGATGAATAATAATAGAGGGACTTTTTTTTTCCTCTAAAATTCCTCTTGAAAAAATGCACTGTGTATGTTGATAAATTGGGAAAAGGAAGACCTTAAAGATTATGCCTATATAAAAACAAATAGCACTATATTATTTTCTTGAGAATATGCCCAGACAGTGTTTATACCTTTGTTTTGCTGCAGCTGAAATTGAATCTGGATCTGCACTTTGCGGGTAGCAGCTAGAGCAGAGCTAAATTGTTTTACATACTAAAAGAGAGAGGAATTTAAAGGATGAGTCAGGAGATAGAGTTGAGAGTAAAGGAGGGAAAGAGAACAACAAAACCACACAATGAGAGGAGTGCTATGGAGATCAGAAATACTTCTTGAGGGATTTTAATTTTTTTGCTTCCAGTAGTATTCTTCACTGTCTTTCTTATGAGAAGTCTTCAACAGAATGCATACTGCTCTCTAATGCATTTTTGTGAGTGGATTCTTTTGGAGGACCCCCAAAAAATAGGAGTTATATGTCTGGTTTGACAAGCAAAAAGAGACTTTTTATATTTAGGGATGACAGGTGAATCAAAGTCTTCATTCCAGTTTTCAAAAGAGGACTCTGGTTCAGCTTGCCTTTCTCATCCTTCTTGCACCAAGACACTGTGGCGACAGGGAACAGTTGTGTCATATTTTACAAATACGGCTTCTTGTCCTGTGTCTATGTGGGGGCATTACTTTTGTCAGAAAATCAGGAAATGGGGATCTGAACATTTAAAACAATAGGTGTCCTGGCCAGGCACGGTGGCTCATACCTGTAATCCTAGCACTCTGGGAGGCTGACGCAGGAGAATCGCTTGAGGTCAGGAGTTCGAAACCAGCCTGAGCAAGAGCAAGACCCCGTCTCTACTAAAAACAGAAATAAATTAGCTGGACAACTAAAAAGATGTCAAAAAATTGGCCGGGCATGGTGGCACATGCCTGTGGTCCCAGATACTCGGGAGGCTGAGGCAGGAGGATCTCTTGAGCCCAGAAGTTTGAGGTTGCTGTGAGCTAGGCTGACGCCACGACACTCTAGCCCGGGCAACAAAGTGAGACTCTGTCTTGAAAGTAAAATAAAATCAAATAAAACAATAGGTGTTCCCATTTTTTTTTCATTATGACAACATTACAACTAATAAAATATTGAGCCAAGATTCAAATTTACTCATGCATGGCTTCAAAAATCACTTACATTTTTGTGTCCTACTAAGAATACTTACATAGAAACGTGAAAACCAACAGAATATGCAAAAGTTAATACATTGTAGATATGTACGCACATGAGAAATGACTAGGTGGTTGGGTCTTCCAAATTTAGAAAATGATTTTAAGGTCTTTAGTTTTGACTGCATGTATCCTTTGTAAGAAAATTGTATGCTTTGTGTTTACTTATCATAGGGAAAAGTATTATTGGAAGCAATTGAAAGATAATTACAGAAAGGGGACTTAATTTATTTGCTTAGAGATTAAATACATGAATAAAATCTCTGTAATTTTTAGTGAAGTTATGATTTTAAACATTTGCTATGAAATTAATAACAGGAGGCTCAGACCCACTTGATCTATGATTTATTTGGAGGTTTGATTTTTTTATTTCTTCTGGTGTTTCCTCAAATCACTTGGGTGACTTTATTTTCACTAAAATGCTAGTATTCTAATTAACAAGCTCTTGTTTCATGTTGCTTAAAGAATAGTAATAAAATCTGGTGCAAAATTTTAGAAAAAGTCAAGTTTCCCAACTTCTAGCAAGAAAATTATAAAAAATTTAATAGTATATATATATATATATATATACAAAATATACATATATTATCGGAGAAACTTGATGAAGAATTAAACATGTAAAAGTATAGAATTTGTGTCAGAGAAGAATATTTCCTCAATGAAGCTGAGTAATTTGAATAAACCCATACTAATATAGCCTTGCAGGTTAAAAAATTATGAGTAACAGAGACTTCCAATAATCGTATAGGAATGGTTATTCTTTTCTTCATATTTTTATATTTGAATTATTTTTGCTTTTACTCTTCCTCTCCTTTTTCACTCTATCCTTTTCCTTCATAAATGGGAAACTTTCCTCAGTTTTCCTTTAAAGTGAACCTAAAAGTTCAACTAATAGGCAGTATGGTTTCTGATAATGTTTTGACTGGTTCTTAGAGTACTCAACTAGATTATCTGAAGGAACCAGGAGCGCTTTGCTTTAAAGTATGATATCAACTTAAATCCTTATTAAGGCAAAAGAGAACAAAGCTAATAGACAATATTATTTCTGGGTACATTGGCACCACTATCATCTATTGGTGTCTGATGAGGAAGGGTGTAATGTTCACTGGAAAGAAAAAATATTCCTATTAGTTAGAATTTGAAAAATCATTGAAGTGAGATTTAGAAGGGCCCTTGAGAATTTAATTCAATCCCCTTTTATCTCATGAGTGAGGAAATTGCTGCTCGGAGAATTCATACTTGCTCAAGGTCACACTACTAGTTCTTGTTCACTTTTTGGCAGAGAGAATAACAATTGTCTGGAAAGAAAGTATTTATTTAATGATAATGCTAAGAAATTCAAAGATATGAGGGTTTGGCAACTTTAGAACAGCAGTGTGGCTGTAAGGTGAGCTTTCTCTTTAGTATATAGAGGTGATAGAATATCTTCCACATGTTGTTTGCAAGAAGTAGAAAAACATTTCAAACTTGTTACCAGTTTTTATTGTGATAGAAACTCCCAGAAGCAGCTGGGAAACAGGGATAACTACTAGTCCATGCACAGTAGAAATTGACTGTGATGTGACTTTGGTACACAGCTCAAAGTTTTCAACATTTAGATTTTGTTTTTCAGTTACCTGCTTTTAAAAACAATTTAGGGGGTAGTGTTTTAGTCATACTTTAAGCCAGTTGTTTCTGTTTATAGATTTAAAAATTTTTGTACATTGTTATGCACTATGATATAGCAAACTAAATTTTAGTGTGATTCCACATGTTTAAACCATTGTGGTTTTTCAAGTACATTTAAAATCTCTTTCTCTCTATATATAAATATACACCCATATATATGTATATGTATGTGTATGTGTATGCCTATACATATAAAAAGTTTATAAAATTGACACATGCACCTGATTAAAATATCAAGTATTTAATAATAAATACCTTTTCTTATCACTAAGTTCCACTCACTAGGTTTTAAATTATTTGTAGCTGTTTCTTTTAGTATTACCTCCACATACTTATTGTTTGTCAGTTTTAGTTAACTACTTGTTTAGTTAACTACTTATTTTCTGCTATAATAATTGAGGATTTAATTCACTTACATAACTTCCTATATCCCTCTTCCATCCTCCTATTTTAATATTATTTTTCAGTTAATGTATTCTCATTATTAAGATATGTAAAATTAATACCTGGAACACCCAAACAAATAATAATAGTCTTTCTTTCTTTCTTTCTTTCTTTCTTTCTTTTTTTCTTTTTTTCTTCTCTTACTTCTTTCTTCTCTTTCTTTTTTTCCTTAGGTCCTAATTATCTGTCTTTTCATAATTTCTTATAATATTAAATACTTGCATAGTGCTTACTATCTACCAGGTACAACTTATTCTCACAATGATCTTATAATGTCAGTACTATTATTATCATCCCTACTTGATAGAGGGGGAGATTGAAGACCAGAGGATGAGTCAGTGGTATAAGTCACACAACTAGTAAGGGTAAAGCTAGTATTTAGATCCAAGCAGTGTGATTTCAGAGTCCTGATGTTAAACACAGTGTTAACTTCTTGTTATTTTTAGTTTTTCAAAAGCTCAATCATATAAGAAACTCTTATCATTTATTTCCCACAAAGAAAAAAATTGCCTCCCAGAGTTCATGTCTTCTATTTTATTTTTATTTTAGTTAGCATTAAAAAAAGATAAGAGAGAAAGAGACAAGAAAAAGACCATTAGACTGTGTCTTCAGGTGGCTTTGGCAAAAGAGAACTGCTGTTGTGTGGCCCTCTTACTGCTTGAGGAATATCTGGTCAGGACCCGAATGGTATCTGAGGAACAGAAGGAAGTTTGTTTTAGGTTAAGAGAGAAACCTTAGATAACTGTTTCAAAGGGGCCTTTCTTCTTCGATCCAATTCCCACAATTTTCTCAGTCAACACTGCAAGCTTCCCTCAGTTCCTGGGTTTTGTTGATAATGGAGCTCTCAATTTAACCTTAGTGAATTTTTTTCTTAAGTAATTATGTTTTCTCATTTTATAGTTTCAATTTCCTACACACTTTCTGGTTCCTGGCTGTGACACAGCTGCCCATCTGGTTAATTATTTTCATGTGGTCTTCATTTTCAGACCTGTCTTCTTTTCTCTCTTCCCCTCCCTGCTGAGTTATAGCTTCCCTTGCCCTCACAAATGGTCAAGGAAGGTCACCTGCTGCTAGACATCCCCTAACCTGAGGACTTTCTGTTCTCACTTGTCTCCAGGTGGTCGTCCTCAGGAATCTGCAAGGATGGACTTAACATCAAGGCTCAGGTAGTAACTATTCTATTCTCAACTGCTGTCACTGTTATTTGAGAAAACTTTAAAAGAAACTTGCTTAGATTAAAGCTTTATGTTAAAAAATAAATGACAGATTTGGCTTAATAATGTAGGAAGCTTGGGAGGACTATTTTCCCTAATTTAAATTAATTCACTTCTGTCTGCACTAATAGCTTATAGATGAATTGAAATCTGGCAAAAATTGTAATGATTGTTATAGTACAAAAAGTTAATCTCACTAGACCTTACATATCCAATGTTATTTCATATTAAAACTTGATAAAAATTCTTCTCTCCTCTTTGTCTTTGTCATACAACAGATACCCCTTTGTTTGGTTATTACCTACCCAAATTCTAGATGTTTTTGATTTCAGATTCCTGGGAGGCTGTTAAAATTCATTGCCCTCTCAGGCAGACCATAAAGCAAGCCAGTAGTGAAGGAAACTAATGTTATTGTGATTTCATGAAGTACCTTCAGTTTATGAAAAACCAAAGCCACAGATACCAAATAGGCCCAGTAAAAATCCAGTCAAACTCTAGAAAAATGTTGAAATTCTAGGTATCTAATCCAGAAGGTAAAAATATGATATAACTTCAGATATGCTGGAGGACATGCTGAAAGTAATTTCCAGGATAATCCATCTACTAAGGATAGAATTACCAAAAATTGTCAAGCCTTTGAGATGTAGGTATAGAAGGGATAAGATGAGAAAACATCCTCTCAGTTGACTGGGGACAATAGGGCTCTTTTACCTCAAATTCAAAGTGATGTGATGCAGGTGTGATAAAAGCCATTTTCGTTGGAGTTAAGTGATATGTCTCTGAGGTTTTGATTTGCATTTCTCTGATAATTAGAGATGTTGAGCATTTTTTCATATGTTTTTTGGCCATTAGGCTATCTTCCTTTGAAAAGTTTCTGTTTGTTTCTTTTGCCCACTTTTTAATGGGGTTGTTTGGTAACTCCAGTGAGAATTGCTTATATCAAAAAGTTCCAAACCAATAAATGTTGGCGTGGATGTGGAGAGATAGGAAAGGAACACTTATACACTGCTGGTGGGGCTGCAAACTAGGACAATCTCTATGGAAAGTAGTATGGAGATAACTCAGAGAACTAAAAGTAGGACTACCATTTGATCCTACAATCCCACTACTAGGTATTTACCCAAAGAAAAAAAGACATTCTGTAAAAAAGACACCTGGACTTGAATGTTTATAGCAGCACGATTCACAATTGCAAAGATGTGAAAACAACCCAAGTGTTCACCAATACATGAGTGGATAAATAAAATGTGGTATATGTGTACCATGGAGTTCTCCTTAGCCATTAAAAAAATAGTGAACTAGTATGTCTTGTATTAACCTGGATGGCACTGAAAAACATTCTTCTAAATGAAGTATCACAAGAATGGAAAGACAAACACCACATGTATTCACCATTAAATTGGAACTAATCGATCAAAATTTATGTGTACATATGGAAATAACATTCATTGGAAACTGAGCAGGTGGGAAGGAGAGGAAGGGATGGGTAAAGTTGCATAATGGGTACAATGTACACTATCTGGGAGATGGGCACACTTATAACTTTGACTCAAAGGGTACACAAGCAATTAATGTAACCAAGACATTTGTACCACCATAATATTCTGGAATTTAAAAAAATAAACATAAATAAATAAATTTCTTAAAATTAAAAAAATAAAATGCAGGTGTGAGAAAATGACAGGAAAACATCAAACTCAGGTGACTATGTAGAATGGGGACCAGGTTGGTGGCCTTATTTTTCTATGGACTGTTTGGAGATGTTATCACTTGACATTGTCACTAAAGCTCTTGGCCTGTTGATGCTTTTTAAAAAAATTATTGTGTTACAATATATATAACATAAAATTTATCATTTTACCCACGGTTAAATATTCAGTTCTGTAGCATTAAGTACATTCACATTGTTATGCAACCAATTACCAGAACTCTTTTCATCTTACAGCACTGAAACTCTGTACCTATTAAGCAACAACTCCCTATCCCCCAACCCCTTCCCTCAACCCTTGGCAGCCACTGTTCTACACTGTCTCTATGAATTTGACTGCTGTAATTGTGGTTTCAGACCGTGAATTTTAAATCATTATAACTAGGCTCAAACACATCTTTATTAATCAAACTAGGAGCCATTACAATCAACACATTTTTGCCAATGAGAAATAAGTTTGTTCATTCCTGTAGTGTAAAAATCCATGTTTTGGGATTCCATGAACTGTTGGTAAGCATTTTCTGCATCCTACTGGTTGTGGAAGCCTTTTCCTTGCAAAAAGTTGTGGAGATGCTTAACAGATACTTGAAGAAGTAGCAGTCAGTCGGCGAGAGGTCTGGTGAATAGGTGGATGAGGCAAAACTTTGTACCCCAATTCATTCAACATTTGAGGCGTTGGTTGTGCTACATGCACTTGGGCGTTGTCATGGAGAAGAATTGGCCTCTTTTTGTTGACCAAAGCCAGCTGCAGTCATTACAGTTTTCGGTGCAGCTCATCAATTTGCTGAGCAGAGCTTCTCAGATGTAATGATTTCATCGGGTTTCAGAAACCTGCAGTGGATCAGACCAGCAGCAGACCACCAAAGAGCAACCATGGCCTTTTTTTTGGTGCAAATTTGGCTTTGGGAAGTGCTTTGGGGCTTCTCCTCAGTGTAACCACTGAGCTGGTTGTTGGTTTTGTTGTATAAAATCCACTTTTCATTGCACGTCACAATCCAAAGGAGAAATGGTTCCTTGTAGCTCAAGGCTATACGAACCTATGCCTGACTGGGTTTTAGCTTGCCATGATTTAATCCTGGGAAAATTAGTGATTTGGACAATTGTTGCCCATTTCTACTTTTTGTATATATATTTAATACCTTGAATTCTCTCATCTTTATGTTTTTTTTTTTTTAGCTTGATTTTTGGGGAAGGCATCCAGAAACCCATGCTATTTCACAAAGGTGTCAGGAACCCAAGGCCATCCTTATATT
This sequence comes from Lepilemur ruficaudatus, assembly GCA_963574885.1. Taxonomy (NCBI): domain Eukaryota; kingdom Metazoa; phylum Chordata; class Mammalia; order Primates; family Lepilemuridae; genus Lepilemur; species Lepilemur ruficaudatus. The sequence continues at coordinate 24,802 of CAUYRT010055531.1, read as the reverse complement.
ATATTATTTGTGTGTGTGTGTGTGTGTGTGTGTGTGTGTGTATTGCTGGCGGGACCAGTTCCTATTATGTTCTTCTGTTTTCTCTACTTCCTCTTTCTCCTCCTGTCTCCTCCTCCTCTTCATTTTTCTTCTTCATCTTCTTCTCCTCTTCTTCCTTCTGAGTTTTCAGAAAGTTGCTGTTTAATGCTTATTAAAAAATCCAGCTTTTCAAAAAAAATCATATACTATTCTATAATTGCACACACACACACAAATTCAGCTTTTCTACTCTAAAAATTTCTGTTGGTGTTTTCTTAGGATAGCATTTCATTTACAAGTTGTTCGTAATTTAGGAAGAACTGAAACTATCAAAGGACATCTATTTAAGTTTCCTGTGTTTTTTATAATTTTTTAAAAATATGTAATAAAATTTTGTAAATGTTTGGTATGCTTATGCTTATTCTAAGATATTTTATTATTATTCATTTTTGTTATTGCTATTATAAATAGTATGTTTTCTCTCTTTCTTTTAAATATAAAAACTATTGGTTTCTTTATATTAATGCTGTATTTCATTACCTTACTGAGTTATCCTGCTGTCAGTAGTTTTCCCACTTAATTTTCAATGGGTTTTCAGAGATTTAATCTGCAAATAGTGATATCTTTATCATCTTTTAAGTTTTTTCATGTCACATTTTTGTCTCTTTTTGTTTTGGCTGATACTGCCATAACAGCGTTAAATAACGGTAGTGAGTGTGACCTTTCTTGTCCCTTTCCTAATTTATTTACAATGATACTAATATTTCTCTATTAATCATGATATTGAGTTTGATATTTATAAATGTCTCTTCTAGTCCTACTGTGTTGATTGTTTTAAAGTAAAGAATAGTTGTTGAATTTGTCAAATGTTTTCAACATCCATGAAAATAATAATATGATGTATTTGTATATATTCTGATCAATATTAGTAGGCTTTCTTTAATAAATCATCCTTATATTCCTTGAATAAACCACTCTTTAACCATGGTGTTATTTTTTTTAATGTGCAGCTATATTCTATATGCTAATATTTTATGTAGAATTTTTGCATTTATGTTCTTCATAAGATAGCCCATGGTTTATGTATGTGTATATGCCTTATTTTTCACATGTATGGATACATATTATACTTATTTCATGCATACAATTTGGAAGTTTACCTTTTTTTTTCTTTTGTACTCTGGGATATTTTAAATCAACTTTGGAGTTTACATGTATTTAAAAATTTGATACAGGTTCCCATGAAACCATTTAAATGTAATGCTTTTCAGGATACCCTTTAATACTTTTTCCATTTCTCTGAGGGAAGTGGCCAGGTTAGAATGTCAACTCTTTCTAATGTTCCTTTACATAAATTATCTTTTCCTACAACATTATTTTATCCCACTTTACAAACGTATTGCATAAAATTAAGCAAAGTAGTCTCTCATTATTCTATTAACTTTTTTCCTGTTTTATTTCCCTCGTATTTTCTACTTAATGTATTTTTACCTTATTCCTTTTGCCTTTGCTATATCATTTAGTAATATCTATTTTGTTACTTTGTTTTATTTCTGACTTTAGAATAGTATTATAATTTTCTAACTCACTGTCTTTATGAATATCTGTTATTTTCTCTCACTTTTTGTGAAACATTATATTTGTTCCATTTTCTTGCTTATTTATTTAAGTATTTCAGGTATAAATTTTTCCCAGAGTAAGGCTGTATTTGTGTTCCATGAGGTTTGATAGAGTGTTTTCATTATTATTTTATAGTATCTTGCAATTTGAGGTTTTTATATTTTCTGATTAAAAGTAATTTCTCATGTAACCACATTTTTATCAGACAATATTTTTTTTTTTTTTTTTGAGACAGAGTCTCACTTTGTTGCCCAGGCTAGAGTGCCGTGGCATGTCAGCCTAGCTCACAGCAACCTCAAACTCCTGGGCTCAAGTGATCCTTCTGCCTCAGCCTCCCAAGTAGCTGGGACTACAGGCATGCGCCACCATGCCTGGCTAATTTTTTCTATATATTTTTTTAGTTGGCCAATTAATTTCTTTCTATTTTTAGTAGAGACAGGGTCTCGCTCATGCTCAGGCTGGTTTCGAACCCCTGACCTTGAGCAATCCACCCGCCTCGGCCCCCCAGAGTGCTAGGATTACAGGCGTGAGCCACCGCGCCCGGCCCTAGTTTCATTATTTTAGCTGAAAAATTCTGTCAGTACATAGAAACATACAGATTTTCAGGGAGTTTGGTCATGGAGTAGAGATGACCACAGAATCTCAGACATTGTCAAATTAAAAAGGAAAACATTGTTTTGATTATTTAAAAATGTGTGGATTAAAATAACAAATAATGATGATGATGATGAAAACTTGTTTATGAGATATTTTACTCTTCTAAAGTCTGGAAAAGATTTTCAAATGTGTTATGCCTCCTAAAAATATTAGACAATGCCAGAAACAAAGTCATAAGCCACAAGGGTTGCTTTTGAATTTAGGTATGTGATCTATCTTCTCCTAATTTATTTTTTAAATTAACAAAATTCTGTAATATTTGTGAAGGACTGCTTATAAATGACTCCATAAATTAGAAACTTGGAAATAAAAATATATATATAGCATTTCATGTGTTTAAAAACAAGATGATATTTATTTTTTAATATTTTTATTTTTTCTTATCATCAACTATCAAACAAAATGTAATATTTAAATATTTGGCCTTACTAGGATAGTGACCCAGATTTCTAGTCATCATGAGACTTTTTCTTAACCAAGTGTTTATTAATATTCATAGCATTTATGCAACATGAAGATTCTGAAGGCACTTTGTATTTGAGAAGACATGTGTTTCAGATCTATGGAGTCTGTCACTGCTGGATTTTTTTGTTTATTTTGCTTTGTTTTTGTTGTGTCTTTGAAGTGACTCTTGGTTTGTTGCCCACTAAACCTAATAAATCTATAATAAAAACTCTGCTTATTGTATCACCTGTAGGTGCTATGGTCTTTGGAATCGGGTCACTGGATTTCTGAGGAGCCGTTTGAACTTTCTACCTACTTCCCTGCAGCTCCTGTAAGTCAAATGTTGTTTTAAGATGGTAAATGAAATTTAGTATTTAGTATTGTTAAGAAATTATTATAAGCATAGAGATAAACTCAAGTTTTTATCAAGTCAAGAGCAAATATGCTCATAACTAAAAAGGCATTCACAGGACTTAATACCTTTTATCTATTTGTGAGAACAAATGTGAGAACATGAGAACATTCTACAAAATGTAGCAAGGAATGGATTCCCAAGAAATTTTTATTATGAAAGACCTCAGAATTGAGAAAAACAAAAATGAAAAATGACTAGATTCTTGGGATGGTAGTATCATGTATGTTGCTTAATGCTTATATTGTTAATAAAGATAGAATTGATAGGTATAAAAATTGTGGCTTGCTGGCATTATGATGTGGTCTTTATAGTTTGATGTTTTTCCTAAACTCCACTTCAACTTTACTGACTTTTAAGTATTTCAAAATGCTGAATGGAAAATTTCTGGATTCTAACTTTTTAAAGATTGAGTAATAATTAAGTGAGTAATTTAAGGTTTAGTTGAAAGCAAGATTGTGCAGAAGTTGGCTTTCATTTTTAGAAATGTTAACTGGTTTGTGACAGTTTATTCTTTCAAAGCATTAATATCTGAAAGATAAATGGTGGTTTTTATCTGCAGCCAGTCTTCTTGTTATTTAGTTGTTTGAGTAGGCCGTATAACACAACGAGAAGTTGAACTCTGCTCTCTTACCACTGTAGTTATCTAGGTTGTTGGATTGTTTTTGTTTTCATTTTTAAGATTACTGTTTTGATTTCCTTTCAACTTTATAAATTTTTTTTAAGGAGAGAAATAGTTCTGCTCAGTAAGACTGTTAGAATTACTGTGTAAGGAATTGAAGTGGAAAGTAAAAACACAAATTCCTCTATTGTCTGTCATAAGAGATTATATATAACTTTGAATAACATGATGATGTTTGCTTTTGAAATTCGTTTTGCCTGCCTACGTGGTGAATTGATGTAAATTAGGTATGTTGTTGCCAAATTTTTTTATATTATCATTTCCTTACCTTAGTATCTGTCATTGTGGTCATTGGGATACCATGGAAACTCATTGCCATTTGATGCTGTGAAATTTTCTTATTCTCAGATGTGTTTTAAGTTGAAACAAAGCCGTGATACCGTTGTTGAATTTATAAAGCCTTCTTAAATGTAAAATAGAAATAGTTCTAAAACAGGGACGTTCTTTGCTCAGTTAAATAAGTCGTTGGAAAAGTGCACCATGGCAGAAATAAAACAGAGTGCCTCGACTTCTCCAAAGTCCATAATTGACTCAAAACATCTAGCAACACGTAAGTGTTCTAGAACTAAGTTGGGGTGTGTGGGGGGCAATGCAGGGGTAAAATAAATTATATTTTTAAAACAGAGTAAAGAAAAAATAATGGTAGAACAGTAAAAGGTGAAGACAGACATGTAGTAAAAGCTGATTCCAGATTTGACTCTAAACTTCCTAGCAGATGCCTGAAAAAGGAACACATGAGAAATTGCTTCTAAATTGTAAAGCATTACACAAATTTTCATTGATATTAATTGTACTATGAAAACTTTCAAAGGAGTTGAAATTCTAGGAGTTTAAGGTTTTGCAATCCTGATCATAAAGCTGTATTCTCAAAATTTTCTGTAAACATTTGAACACACTACGAACATCAGATTTTGTTTTTGCACTCCAGAAGACTGGTGCTTTTCCTTTTCAGTTTGCTGATGGACATTAATAAAAACTTACAAATGCAAAATATTTTTTTCCTTAAATAAATGTAAGGGTGAATCTTGAGAAGTACAGCTCTGTATAAGTCTTAAATCAAAGGTTTTTTCTCACCACAAATTAAATTGTAGCCTAGTTCTCTAAAAATATATCTTACTTGAAGAGAAAATAGACCCCTGTTTTAGAATAGTGAGAAGAGAAAATCTCTTTGTCATGGAATTAAATGTATAATTTTCTTCATTATTAAATTCATTATTAAAAATCAAACTTCCTTGTTATGAAGCAGTTATTTCAGAACCAAATTACAAAATTGTAAATATTACCACAAAAGTTAGACATAGTCATCTCACCTAATAAGTTATATTTAATTACTAAAAATACCTTCATATTTAACAGCTGAGCAGAAAAATAGTACAATCTTTACATAAACTAAAATGGCACATATTTCTATAGATAATTTTGAGGATCCTGGAAGTTTCCACCATATAAACTTGAACTATGTATTTGAGCATTAACTTAAAACTAAACTGTCAACATATATGTAAATATGCTGTTTTCAAAAAGAAAATTCAAAGCCCCTAAGAGGAGTAAAAATGCACTAACTGTTTTTCCAAATATTAAACTGCTAATAACCACTTCTCAGAAAATCCCTGACTATATAAAATATATCATGGCTTAGAGAATTTCTTTTTTTAACTGTGATAGTGATGCTGAATTCAGGACATATGGATATTTACACGATTTATAAACAGTGCTTAGAGGAATGCAATTCCAAGATTATCTGTGCTATATAACATAAGTGTTCTGTTTTCCAGTTATTTACTGATAAACTCGCACGTAACATTCTTGGTTGTGACAGCAGCATCTGTAAATTGTCAGTCTGATTCTCAGGCTTGGATTCATCCTTGCATAGGTGTTCGACCAGATCGCAACACCAGGTGTTTCGGGTTTCGCTTTGGTCCCTTATGTGATGCAGGTTTAGGTGATGGAGCTTACGGGGCTCTGATCTGGAGCTCATGGATCCTATCAGCACACAGAGCACGCCCTCTGCGGTGGAGGAGGGACAGCGTGCAGCCGAGTCGTTCAGTGCTTTGGGATTAAGTCTTTGAACATAGTGTGATACCGTCTTCGTCAGGTGCACACAGGCCCATCAGAAATCTGCTGGTCGGATCATCATGGTTGTGGCCTTGAGCGAGTAGCCTGACCCTTTCCAGTAGTACCACTTAATACCGTTGAACTTATTTGTGTTCTGCCTTTGTGGGTAGTACATTCCGTTCAGGTTGGAAGGGCCACATGCATCAAACCACCAGCCTGTAAAAGTGAAACAGAAGGAATTAGGAACTAGGTAATGCCAACTCTCTCACCATGAAGGTAGAAATACTCAGCCTAGCTAGTGATCACATTCCATGCATTCAAAATAGGCCTATGCCTGTTTACACCAGCGAACTCATGGTTCCATTATAGCAAATGTTTTTTACAGGCTTTCTTACTCTTTTTCTCTTGTGCTTTGTGGAAAGGCCCAGCATCTGTAGGCAGAGATCCTCCGCAGTCCTGCTTTGGTGAGCACACAGCACTTACGTACTTACAGCATGGAGGGTAAACATCTGAGTAACTGCCCATGACTCTCTTTGGGCCAGGATTACTTTTCAGTCCAGCAACATGGTGGGCTGGACTCAGACAGGCTCCTTTCCCTCTACTATAAAAAGAGTTTTGGGTTGAAATAGGACTCAAAATGTTAGGTACTCAGGGGAGCTAAATAAAAAAGAAATCTCTAAGTTCCAGAGACAAAAGGGGAATTTAGAGCTAGAGTGATGTGCTCACTGAGCTAGAGGCAGCGGCAGGAGTGGTGCCCAGCACAGCGGGGTACAGAGTGGACCCCATCTACACCTTGATCCCTGGGCTTGGCCAAAAAACAGGAGCGTACCAGGTGCCACGGTTTTTGAGAGAGAGGAATACGGTAATCCTCCCTTATCTGCAGTTTCAGATACCTGCAGCCAGCCATGGTTAAAAATATTACATGGAAAATTCCAGAAATAAACAATTCATAAATTTTACATTGCATGCCATTCTGAGTAGCGTGATGAAATCCCCCACCATCCACTCCATCCTGCCCAGGACGTGAATCATCACTTTGTCCGGCGTATCCTCTCTGTCTGTGCCACCCGCCGTGAGTCACATGGCAGCATCTTGATTATCCAATCGGCTGTCGCAGTATTGCAGTGTTTGTGTTCGGTCACCCCAATTTGACTTAATGATGGCCCCACAGCTCAAGAGGAGGGATGCTGATTCTGACATGCCAAAGAAAAGCTGAAAAGTGCTTTCTTAAAGTGAAAAGGTGAAAGTTCTAGCCTTAATAAGTAAAAAAAAAAAAAAAAAATGCTGAGGGTGCTAAGAGCTATGTAAGAATGAATCTTCTATCTGTGAAATTGTGAACAGTATATAGTTATAATTGTTCAATTTTATTCTTAGTTATTGTTAATCTCTTCCTGTGTCTAATTTATAAATTAAACTTTATCACAGGTATGTATAGAAAAAAACATAGTCTATATAAGGTTCAATATGACTAGCAATGTCAGGCATTCACTGGGGGTCTTGGAATGTATCCCACACAGATAAAGAGAGACTACTGTAACCTTGATTTACATGTATAAATCTGAATAAATCTCAAAAACACCATGTTAAAGGGACACATACAGTATGACATCACTTATATTAAATTTTAAAATACAGTGAAGGAAACTCGACTCCAGCCTACCCAAGTGGTAAGTAGGGAATGGCATTGGTAGGGCTGCTTTAGCCTTACTTGTAATGCTTATTTCTTAAATAAGAATTCTAATGCAAAAGAATATACATATGTGACGTTTACATGTTGGTTTATGAGCACCAGTTATTTCAACCAGGTGCCTAAATTCTTTACTGGTGGTAACAGTTGATGACTTGAGTTGATTCAGATTAATGTAGGTTTGATAAGAAGTTTGTGTTGGGTTATCAGAATCCTTCAAATTTTCAGGAATGTTACAGATTCATAGGTCAGTTCCTTCTGGAGCTTGCTGTCCTTCACTGTAGAATTTGCTGTCAATGCACAATCTAGCTGCTCGCTGGGCGGGTTCATTCTCGGTCCAGACGCTGGCTGGAGTCTGACCCTCACTGTCAAGACCACGTTACTTTCTCTCTTGGCTGCTTTTCTCCTCCCCAGTCTCTTTTCCAGTTCCCTTCTCAGCCCCTCAATCTTGATTTGAGCAAATAAATGTATTGTTTCCTTGGTTATTAATGCAGTTCTCCTGCTCTCTTGAGTAGCTCACCATACGCGGGTGGTCTGAAAACCACCACCCTCTCACGGAGAGAGCTGTGCCCCGCATGTGGGGCTGGCAGGCGGGAAGCAGCATTTGGCGTATGTGGTCTCTCGACCAGCGCCTTCCCCCTTTCCAACTTTGAAAAGGATTATTGTGGTAGGGTGAGGGAGACGGCAGCTTTTTACAAAGTCAATATAATTGCTTTCACTCATTGACATCATTATGGCTAAAAAAGAAGACCCGTGCTACCAAATCGTAATTATGCTATCTCAGGAGCCAGAGGACTGATGTTTTAAATGGGACCTAATTCTTTCAGTATGAAAGACGTGAAACTTAAAAACATGAAAACTGCTGAATTTTACTTTATTTTCATGAATAAGTCCTCCTTTTGACTCTAAATGATGGTTCTTACAGTGTAAATACGCTATAACTTGGATCTTCTCCTTGTTTTATGCAATAACTTGTGTTCATAAAATATATTGACCATAGTCTTACCTTTGGTTTTCCTGGATGAATAATGCATCAATCTTATACAGTTTATGTTCTCTACAAATTAAACCTTCCTGCCAATTTTCTTGTTTACCTTTTCTTTCAGTTTATACTATTGGCAGAGTTTTTGTTGCTGTCTCAAGCCTATCAGTGTTTTCAAGAACTAATTTGACAGCATTTTTCAGACTTTTTTCTTGTCTCAGTCACTACTAACTGGTTCCCATTAGCCAATTTCTAAACTTTTAAAAATTGGAAGAATAAGTTTTCCAGCAGTTGGTTCCTATGACTGAACTCTTACGTGTCTCTGAACACCAGTCCAGCCATTTTAAGTGACTGCTACAAGAGTCCTGCATGTGGTTTTCATTGTCATTTTCAAAGCAAGCTGATACTAAAGGTAGAAAACATGAAAGGCCTTAATTTAAAGTAGACAGTCACTCATTTTAATTTGATGTGCTAAAAAAGCAGGCTGGTTAGTTAGTTTCTTTGTGTTTGTAAATGTTTGCTATATATTAATGAAATCCTTTAAAAGAAAAAGACAACTAAAAATTTCCTGTGTGAGCATTAAATTGTTAATTGGAAATATTTCTATAGTAGTGAATCTAGATCATTATTTTGGTTGTCATTTTGAATTTTTAACTTTTTTAGTAAAGCAAAAGGAATTAAACCATCTCTCTGATATCTAATTCTGATCAGGCATGAATTTGAGAGCTTGCTGAATATCAGATGTCCTATCCTTGCCAGTGGTAGGTCGTGAGGAGACACGGTTGGCCTGCTGACAGTTCTAGCTCCAGATCACATTCTCACTGAAAACTTAACGGTCTACAAAAGTAAAAAACAAATTGAACCTATACCAAGCTAGTACGCCTATTTATGAAGCTTTGGACATTGTTACCAATCACAGTTTGAAGTCCAGATTACCAGCATTTCACCCTATGAAACTGTCTCTTGCCAATACAAATAGGAAGACAGAAAGTCATCCCTACCTCCTGTTAGCATTTGTGAACATTTGCAAATACATTTGTCGTTGTCGGCATCCTTTGTGCTAAAATCATTTCCTGGTTGGCTTATGCTGCTTATTTTGCCGGCTGTCCCTGTAAGTCCTTTAAGGTGAATCCTGTAAGCATGCAAAGGAAAAAAAGAAAAAATGTAATTGGCTTGGGTTGTTGATTTACCGTAGTGGAAAATTTTTTGTAATGAAGAATTCCATTCTACAGAAGCGTGTTCTGTCCTGGTTAGTGTACGAATGCATACTCTGAACAAAATATTTTGCACTGATATAAACAGGAACCAACTTATCATCAAATCCTTTAGAAAAGAAGGATGTTTTCATGAAACCTTCAACACATATCACTTGCACAAGCATCAGCAGAGACCGTAGGGCCCTGTAATTTATTTTCCTGCTGCTTTCAGATAAACAGAAGAGAAGGAAATGCAACATGAGGGGACTGCTTCCCAGGTCTGCAGCCATCATCCATTTTGAAACGAGAGTCCTGAGTTGACTGGACAACCTCAAACATCATCATTTTCACTACGGGGTGGGGAGGGGATGACGGAGAGGGTGGCAGACAATAAGGAATGATCATTGAGTCTGGGGTAGAAGTCTATAAAATGGTGTAGAAAACAAATCCTTACGGCTGCTTTGCCTCATGTCTATATAGGTAGTGTAATAAGCCCATTAGACATTGAGAAAGGAACAAACATCATACTAAGTTAGACACTAAATAACAGCCCATACATTTAGAGTAACATGCTCCTTGACTTCCGACGCAGTTACGTCCTGATAAAACCACTGTCAGTTGAAAATATTGTAAGTTGAAAATGCACTGAATACACCTGACCTACCAAACTTCATAAAGTAGTGCAGGCTATCTTAAACCTGCTGAAAACACTCATCAGCCCATAGTTGGGCAGAATCACTGGACCACACCGTGCAGATACCTATAGGGTATCTGTTGTTGCCCCTGTGGTCGTGTGACTGACTGGGAGCTTCAGCTTGCTGCCCAGCATTATGAGAAAGTATCGTACAACATATGGCTGGCCCAGGAGAAGATCAAAATTTAAAATTCAAAGCATGCCTTTTATTGAATACATATCGCTTTTGCACCATCATGAAGTTAAAGAATCCTAAGTCAAGCCATAATAAGTTGGGGGCCATCTGTGTTGAAAAAAATATGGCTTACATCAGTGATTTGCATGCCAGGGAGGAGAATACAGGGGAGGAGAGAAGAAAGTATGTTTTGTTTTGGCTTTTTATTTCTCACAACTTTGCTGAAGAGTCACTGATGCAAAAAAGCCCCTTGGCAGATGGTTCAGGACAGATCAGTACAGGCATTTGCGTAACGGGGTGTGCTCTGGCACCATGTTGGCTCACGGAGTGTCTAACCCACGGGACCAGGAGCGTGATGGAGATACAGGCACGTGAAGACTCAGGAGAGGCTCCCACAAAGCAAAATCCTGCAGTGGCAGCAGCAGAATTGTACTTTAATCCCCCAAATGATGCTCCTCTTTGAAAAACCTGCTGCCATTTGCCAACCACCACCTTGGAAGTATGATTTCCAAGAATTCACGTGGGCACAGAGCACAGAGAACAGAGGAAAGGTTTACTCAGTTCTGTCTGCCGACCAGGCCAGGCCAGGCACTTACACAGGCGTGTGCATTGGGTGCTTATAACACCCCCAGAGACGGGCAGCATCCCTGTTGTCACATTGAAAGCTGTCGAGGTGCAGAGCTGTGAACTCATCCAAGGTCAGACCTTTGTTAAGCTACGGAGAGACTCCTATGCTGCGTTTCTCCCCTGGCGCACACCGTCAGGGGTATTTGCTCATTGAGGAAGAAGTCATGAAGCGATGGGGTCAGGCCATGTGAAAGGGGAGTTCCCTGAGGGTGGGTGCTAAGTTACTTTGGTGTTTATGACTTACATTAAAAAAAATTTTTTAATGTAGTAGCCCTGGAAGTTTCATCTTACGTCATTGACTGGACATCTGAAGCTCAGTGTTTTCTTAAATGTTTCAGAAGTGAGACTGGCCCTAGCTCAGTCTCTAACTACCTGCTGCAAAATGTTAATAGCGTAAGTTTTCATCATCGTTGAGATCCTGAAACACTCTGCTCCTTCTCAGCCTCTCCTCATGGGCCCTAGATGGTGTTGAGATGAGCCACCCACAGAACCTGCCTGTCCTCCTGGTCACTCTCCTACCTCCTTGCACCAGAGCAGTTCTCAAAGCAGAATAAGGGAGAATAGTATTTGGTGCGAGTCTCTAGACGTCGTAAAGGCTGTATGATCTTAGGTCCTTCTGTGACCCACTGGTTTAAAGTGCTTACTTTGAAACTTGGTTATTAAGAATAGCGACGGTCTTGGAATTGCTTTACGTTGGTACAAGTTGATTTTATATAACAGTGGAGTAAAGAGGTAATGCCAACATTTAACAGTTACATCTCAGTGTGTATAAAAAAACTGCTAGAGTGTGTATGAGAAAGAATCAAATTCTATTGATACATTTGTCTACTTCTTATAACATGTACTTTTCAGACAACATTCGGGTAACGTGTCTTGAGAGAAAAGCCTTCGCCGCTGCATACAGTTGGCCTCTCAAAGCGTTTAGTCCCCTCGTGGTTCTCCTATCACATTAGCATCATGTTTTATTAGGATAATAATTTTTAATGTAATATCTATTTTATATTGCCAAGTAAATTAAACTAAGCTTTAAACCAATATGTGCTTTTTAAATGGCATATCCAAAAATTGATTGCATTTCTAAAGGAAATATCGGTTAAGAACCATCTCAGTTTAAAACATTTTTATAATGTCAGCATACAAGGGTAATGACCCATTTTGTAAAATCTTCTTACACAAACAGTCTAATCCTTAATTTTTGTGTTTCTTTTTTTTTTTTTTAATTCCTCTATTGTGGATCCCTAACTGTTGCCAGTTGAAAAAATATTTAACTTGGAGGTAAAACAATGACCGCCCACTTGTGTCTCAGAATTCATTGAAGTTTTGATCTCTTTGGAGTCAAGTTGGAACTGCTGCGAGGCCCAAACACCTATCTTTTCATTCATCTCAGTTGTTGGCTCTCCAAGGGAGCCCCACTCTTTCTACAATGAGAACTGACGGAATATGCTTCACTGACTTTCTAAAAGTCACATCAACGTTTATCCGTTTGCCAAACATGCTCCTGAATTTCGATCCACCGTAAAGCAGGACATACTGGGCACGGTGTGGTTTTCCGAGGGTTGATCAGGCAGTTTGACTCAGCCCCTTCTCTGTGCCGCCCACTGTGACCCTCCCCTGGGGACCCTGCTCAGGGACTTTAAAATCATGTTTACTTTGCAAACTGTTCAGGTCTTGGGATTTCTGTTGAACAGAGGGTCAGAATTGGGCATTAGTTCAGATGGGACTCCGGGCCAGCTGATGACTGTTTTCTGCGATGTTCCTACTGAACTTCCTTTGATAATTTCTGACCTGGGAGTAGGTATTTCATAATGTGCACACCAGGGTCACCAGACACCACCAGTCAGTGCTCGTTAGACTCCCAGAGCAGTGTTGGTGACTTCTCCATTTTCAGACCAATTCCTTTGGTGCAGCCCAGCACACGGTCTCACTTCTCTCTCTCCCCACCATGGCACGTGCATTTCGGAGCACCCCCGTGTGCGCTGTGTGCTAGCATAACTGCATGTGGCTTTACCATGCTTGTCTCACACAGCAGATACTGTCCAGTGCCTCTGCTGTTCTTTGTCTCCGTTCTGATGGCATTTTAGAGCCAGAAAGTAAATTCCTGGTCAAGGTTGCCCATGCTGTTATTCAAGATTATTGCCACGGAATGGGTAGAGACAGGGCAGTACTAACAGAGTGCTGTGAATCGGATGTACTTACTGTAGAAGAGAGTTGACGAACCATCCCACCTAATCCTGCCATTTAAAAACTTTGCAATTAGTCCTGACTTTGGAATTGAACACAATTGAATAAGTTTAAACTTCAGAAATATTAATTTTTAAAACCTTTTGGAAGAAAACAATATAGTCACAAGTACCCATCTGTTATGTTATTCACATGACATGTTATAACAGGGGCACTTAACATTAATTTATTCTCCAAATAGTTACGAATGCCCATTATCTGCTAGGCTTTCAAGGTACACAGCAAACACAACAGACAACATACTGTCTTCATGAAGTTTCCTTTATATTGCTGTAACCAAAGTTAGAATGTTAAAACCAGAGGAACTTACATAAAGACAATAATAACTCTAAGAAACAAGATGTTTTTCCATTCAAGACAGTCTAAGAGTAGTTTAGGTCTTGCCTAAACCAATGTGGTTCTCAGTTTCTGGAAAAATCATCCAGGAAATCCTTTAATTTGTTTCAATTACAATAATTTACTTACCTATAATTGAGCTCTTCAGTTGAGAGATAGAAATGTTCGTACAGTGAGTAAGCCTCATTCCCTTCCCAGTCTTTAAGGTGTATTTTAAGCATGTAGCGTTGCTGATTGGTCAGCTGTGAAACAAGCTCATTTCCCAGCCAGTATTCTCCCGAAGGGTTACCAAATCCCTGGAATCCAAGTTGTAAAATTCAGTTATTTCATTTATTTTCTTTACCTATTTGAAATCAATAGTGCATCAATTTAACATAAAATAACTATCAGATAGAAATGTCTGATACTGTGAAAATTTGAGGTCTTTCATGTAGAAAAATAGAAAGGTCAGTTTTTGAAACTAAGTTTTCCTAGGAGAAAATTAGCGTTAGCATAATTAGAACTATTTGGGGAACCACCTGTGGAAATGTAAGTATGGACAGCTAAATTTATAAAAGTATGAAACAGCTGGCTTACCAAAAAATGCTGAGCCAGCCTTTAAAAATAGGCCGAGCATTCTCATGCCTTTATTTTGAGATACAGTTTATATGACACCAACCATTCTTTAACGTGGAGACTAAAACACCACCTTGAAGAACGCTTTGGTATAAAAAACTAAGTCAAACGTTACTGGTTAGTTTTGGGTTTGTGGTCAAGGTTCTGCAGATCTTGAAAGTTAGTTTTCACGAGGGAAGTGACTTCTTTTCACATGGTTTAGAGGGTATCCATACCACTTTATATTCTTTCCACGTCCTCTGAAAATCAACACTGCCATCTTCACGTCGCTGAATAACCGTCCATCCGCCGCCGCCGGTCTCCATGTCACAGTAAGCCTGCCAAGGGGAATGCGGAACGTGGGTGAGGGAGGCCGTCATCTTAAGTAACAGAAACAAGACGAATGTGGACACCTGGCACAGGACTCATGCTGATAGGGCTCTCTGGGATAAGACACAACGTAAATCTTTGTGGTCTTCTAAGAAACGCATGGTTTTACATAAATTGAAAATGGTGGATTTGAAATGATGATGGAAATAAGCAGTGGTATAATAGGAAGTGTTGATAAAAATATGACTTGTCATCTCTGTTCCAGACTAAAGACCCTACCCCCAGAGCTGACCCAGAGATCAGTGTTTTTTTAGAGTTTCATTGTGAATGGGACATCTTGGCAGACAGGTCCCAAACGCCACCTCTCCAACCTGTAGAAAACCGTCAACTCGTGTTCACAGCCTTGAAAACCCTTCACTAATTGCCAGCCCTGTCAGCTCTCCAGAGAGTTGTGTAAAGCGGATACTCCTTCACTGTAAAGTGTTGAGACCCCTCTTGCGTTCTCATGCTGTGGAGCTGTTAGGTTGCATGAGCGATAAAAATCAGGTTTCTCAGTTCATCCCTGAGTGCAAGGGCCTTGAGGCTCCGGCGTACCGTGCAAGGTACATGGCCCCACGGTTGGCCTGGCAGCTCTGCCCCACAGGTCAGGATTCCAAGCTCCTCTGCACTTTGCTCACCGCCCATGGCATTTCTCTTCCCAGCTCTTTTTATTTCTGCACTTAAACAGGCTCAGTGGGTTTCAACTTTGTCCAGAACGCAGAATTCTCTCTTGGGCTAAGAGCATGCATGCTCAATTTCAACTCAGCTGGAGTTTCATTATGAAATTAAAAACCCTTGAAAATAAGATTACATAAATAGTTTTAAATAATGAGATTATAGTAGAACGAAAGAGTTTTCCAGAAAGGAAGATAATTTCTCTACAGCATACAAGGTAGGAAATATTAAAGTTAAGGTTCAAAACCAGTTATAAATATTCCTCCTTTGTTCTCCGTGGTCTTTTTGAGTGTAACGGAGACAATCTTGACAAGACAAGTTTAAATGCCGACTGTTCCGTATTTACGAGTTAGAATCCTAAGCACGAGAGCTAAAAGAGAGCCAGGAGAGCACCTAGTCCTGTTCTTTCATGTTATACATGAGGAAACAGGGATCCAAGGAATTAAGCAGCTGCCTGGTATCTCCTTGCTAGAGGAACTGTCCCCGGAGCAGCCTGCTCTGCTGTTCCCACCTCTCCAGGAAGGTCATGTGGCTTGTGATACCTTCCTCAGTGGGCCTCATGTTTGGAAAGATACGTGCCATTAAAGAAAATTACATTTATTAAGAAAACTATTTCCCCATTTTAAATTAATCACACATAGAAAACTGATCTGCTGAAGGCACCCCTTAATATTATCACTCTGCATCAATGTTATCATTGTCAGCATTGCTACCCCCCACTCTCTTCCAAGCACTGTGCCAGATACTTTGCATATATTGTCTGCAATCTCACAGCAACTCTGGTGTGATAGCACAGTTCTGCATTTTTTGAAAGGGGAAAAGATTTAGAAAGGTTAGATTAATTTGATCATTCAGCTATTAAGTGGTATATAGGATTTGAATAAGGTCTCTTTAACTCCTAACTGTGTGATATTTTTTCCACTACATCATGCTGCCAAAAACAGAGAAACTCGACCCTTTTGTCGCTAGGCCAAAAGTCCCTCCACACAGTTCCAAGTTGAAATCAGTTCATGAATAATACTGCCTCGTGTTTGCCTGTGGTCGACAAAATGGTCATTGCTGCTCACTTCTGTCAATATGTCTTTTTAAAAAGCCATTTAGCAAACCAGCTGAGTAAGCTACATTGGTTTGAGGATGCATGTGTGTATATAGAAGTTAGTTCTCCTGTATCCTAAGTGGCATACTGGTGTATTAAAGGGACTGATATGGTTCTGAGTGAGCCTGTCCTTGTTTCAAGAGTATTTGATACTTCAATTTCAAAATCACTGTTACGAAGTTACTGTTATTTAAATTTGTGCCGTCTGTTACTTAGAGAACAAGTTTATCTTGTTATGGAAGTCAGGCAAGACTCTCAAATGTCCAAGAGTCACTGCCAGTGCACAAATGATTTGTGCCGTATCATTATTCTTTTTGCATTAGTGATGATGATAAGGTTGTTGGAACATTTTCTTAATATTTCATCCAGAATTTTTAAAATAGGATTTATAAAAACTGGAGTATTGTGGTTAATTGGGCCATGAAACTTGCGGAGAAAGACAGTGATCAAATAGTTATCCACATAGCCAGAGATATTGAGTAAAAATGCTGAAACTTAATAGATTACATCAAGATCAGAGAAGCTGAAGTCCTCAGATACTGCCTAAAACCTCAGTACTCCAATTTCAACAAACCTGAGGGCAGTTAATACATTTCATTAGCACACTGTTGCATGGTTCAGAAACCTGATATCTTGCTGTAAAGCTTGATGTTTTTCAGCAAATAATGCTTGAATTAAATGCTATGCTTCAACTCTGAGGCCATGGTTAAATGACTGACTAAAGAGCAAACAGAGATAAATATTGGGAGTCAGGTGTCCTGTGAAAATTAGGGAAGGAAATTATTATGTCTCTAGCAAAAGCATACTCTCATGTGTCTGATAAATACCATCTTGCAGTATCTCTCTTGTACAAAAACCTAATGAATTTTTAAAAAATGAAGTTGCAGTATTTAGGTCTTTTGGGAAAAGATCAGCCCAAAGATCTATTGAACATTCTTTTCTTGAATTAGATGAGCCAGGGCAAAATTGGGTACCCTGCGATGCAGAGAAGTTATCTAGTAGTCTCTGGAGACAGTCAAAATGATGACAGCTCTCATTTATTATCCCAAGTCCTGTCCTAAGTGCCGTACCTCTGTTGCCATAACCTCCAAGGCTGAGGGTACTTTCATCATGCTACAGATTAGGAAACTGAGAGCTCAGAAAGCTTACATGATTTGCTTAGAGCCACAAATTGGCAGAGTCAGAATTTAAACCCAAGTCTATCTGACTATCTCTCCGAGATCAGATTGTGAATTATGGAATCTTAAGTCTGGAAGGGAATTTAGAGGTAAGAATCTAGGCCATTTATTTTAGAGATGAAAAAATTGCGGTTTTTGAAAAATTATTGTTCCCTGCTGTGTAAATGAATTACTTTTACCGCAGCGTTTAAAGGGAGTATAAATCCTAATGTTTCCAGCCATGACCCAAGACTCGTATATAATCCCAGAATACCATATATAAGTGTCTTTCTGCACATTTCAGGCAATCCTCGGGGGTGGCATAGTACACTGGGGTGGGAACCCCACATTAAGGCAGAGAAGCATTTACTTAGCTGCAATGGGGCTGCAGCTAAGCGGCTGCCCCTCCGTGGCATCCAACTTTCACACAAGACACTCCTGTCCCCATTATCACCATATTATCACAAGACGTGCCAACATCTGGTGACAGACAATGGCATGCAAAGAACTGTCATAAAAACCAGATCGCAAAGGGGATTAAAAGGCTTGGTCTAGAGCCTGTTAATTGCTTTTTCATCTGCAGCAGGCTGTTTTGTTTTGTGGTGTTTTCCTCCCCCATGCACCACTTCCAGGGCGCTAGGGACATTAACTGATTTTCAAGGTTGATTTACCGCAGCATGAGTGAATTAAAAAGATTTCTTTGGAAAGTATTATCTTGAATAACACAATATTTATCTTTTAAATTCATAATCAAGGTATATGTTACTGTTTCAAATTGCAGGTCTTTAAAACCCTAATGCCTGTATTTTAAAAGTGTTTTTCTTTGTTCCTTCAGAGTAAAGGAGGGAAAACAAAAGAGTTTGTCTTTGATACCATGTTAAATACTTAGGATAATACTGAGTTCAAAGAGACAATACTTCCAGGAGCCTCTAAAATATCTGTTTTGATATAGTATCTAGTGTATTTTCTATAGTTTGTGTTGTTTCAATATGTAACTGCTTTTGCATTTAGGTGCAGACATATTTACAGACATTTAATATATAAAATCATCCAACATGTATATAACACTTCATACTAATTGTCATGGAATATCATTCTACCCTATCAAACCTCTAAGAGAAGCCACATTGAAATATTCCCTGGGAAAGTGATTTCTTTTTCTTTTTTTCCTCATCTAAAGTTCAGTGTCTCCCAAAGCAACTTTAGGAAACATGCCCACTGATAATTCAGCATGACTAACAGTTACTGAATTAAGCTACATAGTTGCTTCACCTGATGCTATGTTCATTCACGTTACACATAGAAATTGAACATGCACATTCAAGTAATCTCCTGCTATTTAAGAAGAAAACGCATGTTCTCTTTGATGGTGTGTTTTAAGTCTTTAAGACTGCGTTAGATGAGGGTAGAATAGCCTGCCCCGGAGGTTCTTATAGTGTGGACTACAGAGTCCTTGTGTCCCTGAGACCATGTTAGCAAGTCCACAAGGTTGGACTATTTTCAGAACCTGAAGACGATATTGTTCTTTAACACCATGTTGTGGGTAAAGCTGCTGGCATCCTCATATGAAGCAAGTACCAAATTGTTCAAGTCACTATATTCTTTAGTCACACACACAATTAAAAAAAAAAGAAAAAGCCAATATTATTTAAAGATGTCTTTGACAAGCAGTAAAAATTATTAATGTTATTAAACCTCTACTGCAGAGTGCATGTCTTTTTATTTTTCCCATTTTAACGATGAAATGGGAAATATATATAAATCACTTCTGCATACCACGGGTATCTGAAAAAAATCACTCCTGTGTGACTGTTTTAGTTGTGAGCTGAATGAGCCTTTTTGTTATTCATTGAATTCAATTGTTGCTTGAAAGAATGATCAAAAGATGAACTATGTTTATTCAAACTTCTGTTTTGTAGAAGATATTTTGTTTAAAATTAATGAAATGAGTCTGGCTCTTCAAGGAAAACAACTGGCAATATGCATTATTCAAGCAAAATGCAAGGAGAATATATTTTTGTGGAAGATAAGACAGATATTTCTCTGTAATTAATATGCAAATCAATAGCCTATGCACCACGTCTGAACTTAGAGCCCGTGGCCAGCACCGTGCCTGAGGCGGCTGCTCAGGGACTTTTGCTCTGCACGGAGTGAGGCCGGGAGTGAGGCCGGGAGGATCGTGGTGTGGGAGTTCTCCTTGGTCATTTGTCACTGCCTAAAATGACCTGCTTAGAGCCAGAGTTGACCATGGGAGACTAATCTTACCTTTGTCTCTTCTGTAGAATTAGGAAAAGTTAGCGTGTAGATGCCGTTCGTGGTAAGTCCCGATTTGAATACTTCAGCACAGTCTCTAAAAATGATTTGCTCTTCTTTGGCAGCAAAGGGGTTCTTAGCTGCTTTTGGAAAATAGTACAGATTTAAATGGAGTTCATGAAAAAATAAAAATTTGTTATTTCGAGACCCAGTCACTTGGTGAGTTTTATTACATTTGAATTCTTATGTTAAGCAAAAGGATATGCCAGTTTTTAGCCTTTCCAAAACAGTTATTCTTTGAGCCTGTGTTCCTATTAATTCTCAAAGATTGTTACAAATAATCCAAACTTCCTTTTTTTTTAATCATCAACTACATGGAATGCAAGTACTTCACAATCAGCTAAAATAAGTTAACACTTTTTAAAAGTCTTCCATCTTGAGTAAAATAGGACAAACTTATTACAGCAGAATAAAAAAGAATGTACCCAAACCAGTGTCACCTCTACAGTGGCTCCGCTGCATCCCTCTTTTTTCTGTCTTTCTTTGTTTGTTTTTTTTTTTTATTTTTGTTTTGCTTTCTTTCACATAGCCAAAGCCAAGTCTTAATTTTCTGTAGAGTATCGGGTGGAGACATTTAGTCTTCTCTGGATTTTTAGCAACTATACCATAGCAGTTTGCATTAAAGAGGAGCATAATGTTGATTTATCTGAATCTTTGGAGTTCTTCTTCTAAGTCTAAAAATTCTAGGGCTATGAAATTCCTTCACATTTTTATCCTGCTCTCAACATTTGGACTTCCCATTCCTTTTTTGCCACATTAAAAAAAAAAATACGGAGAGTGTATGTGTGCTGTGTGTGTGCGTTTATATTCTTGAGACTACATGTATTCTATTCCTGGGCCCTCCGGAAGCCCGGGCCTCCGTGGCTGGACGGTGGGTGGGTGGCACAGGCTGACAGAGGTTCACGGGGAGGGAACCTGCTCTGTGGCAGGTGCTCGTTTTCTTTCTGCCACAGTCTGGGTTACACAGTTCTCTCTACTTTGCCTCATCAAAGCTGGCACTTTGCACTGTCTTGGTCCCACCAGACATTGTCAGATGATTGCCTCTCCCTTTTTCTGTCAATGCAACAAAAGTATGATTTCTCTAGATTACGAGAGAGCGAAACTCCAGCTGGACAGCACACACTGCACTGGTCCCGCAGGGCCGACCGCCTCCTCTCTCGTCAGACTGTGCTGCTGTTTCTGTTCTTTGTTTACTTGTTTAAGGGGGAGCCTTTTTTAAGTGTTCTGTTGAAGCTGGGATATCAGCATGACCCAGGGAAAATGTGGGAACGTATTTCTTATGGAAGTGGAGAATACGCCTCCATGATTCATGTGCGAAGCTGTCGGTGTCAAGAGAGTGCAAGTTGAAAGGACTTTCTGAAATAAACCATAGTACGAACTAGACCCAATTTGTTGAAGCAAAAACACTCAAAAATGCCACAGAGATTATATATATCACGTCTTTAATGACCGAAGATGCAGCCCTTCTTCCCTCTAATATCTCAGAGAAGCTGAAAGGTGAAATGATAAAGAAGGCAAAATATATGTACGGACCTGGCGGGAGAAGGGAGGTAGCATCTCTTACGAGCCAATTTATGCCAGCACTGGAAGTATTATCCAACTTAATCTTCACAACAAGCCTGTGGGTCCAGTATTGTTTTTCCCATTTAAAAACTAAAGAATCTAAGATCTACTGTGGTTTGGTAACATGCCCAGCCCCATCCATCCAGCTAATGATGAAACTAACTCAGAAGAGGCCCTTTACTGCCATGAATCAAAAGTATGTTTGGCGTGTTTTGCCTCATAATAATTAATTAGTTATAATATATATTTCCCCTCACCCCTCTCTTCCTTCTCCTTTTTAACTGGTTCTATATCAAGACCCTGTAGAGCTTTCATATGGAATATATGAAAAATAGTGCCTTTTCTGAAAGATGAGAACGTTTTAGAATTTTGGGAGTTTCACCGACTAAAGGTTATTAAAACTGAAGAAAAAATGATATGTAAACTTAACTTACAGTTTGATGTTGATATCATAGTCAATAAGTTATGAACTGTCTCCATCAGATCATGTTGCTGCTTTTGAAGAACTGAATTATTCACTGTGGCAGTCACTAATTGCTTTTCCAGCTCCTCAATGATGGAATTTTGCTTGGATACTAACACCTGCAGCTGATCTTTCTCTTCCTTTATGGACTGTAGTTGAACTATGTGCTTGTCTTCCATATCCAGCACTTTCTTTTCTAGGAAACTTGTAAGGAAAATAATTGTTAGTTAGTGAAGGGTATTCTAATTATGTGATGACCTTCAAAGCCAAGTGTCTTATAAACATCTAATCATTTTCGTAATTCTAATAAAATCTTTTATATTTGAATTTCTACTTCTCCAAGGCACTCTGTTAAGATATTATAAAAGTTACAAAGTAATAAGGTGTTGCCATAGCCCCAGAGAATGTCTCAAACTTGCTGAGCAGATCAGATATATAGATATATGTGTGTGTGTACACATACATAGATGTACATATCTGTGTATGTGTGCATATACTTATATGCACACACATATACATACACACTGGAAAAGATACCACCCTTCTGAGCCATGGTAGGTAGAACACAAGTGTTTAAGCATCAGATGCTGTAGGAGTTTAGAACAAGACGGATAGTATTTCAAGCTGTAGTGCTCATGAAGTGATTTTTTTGTGAAGGGAGGGTAAATTGGGTTGGACCTTTGGGTGGGATGTTAGCTTTCTCCTACACAGCTTATATTTTAATATTAATCCTAATGATAATAGCATTTAATACTATGTGGGAAATACTCCTCTGTGAGGGAGGTAAACGTCTACCCGGGTTCAAACGCTGGCTGGCTCGCCCTGTGACTCGGAGCAATTCCCTTAATCGCTTGTGCACCAATGTCCTTGTCTGTAAATGGTGATAATATTACTGCATGGAGTTGGACTGACAAATCAGTGAGTGTTAAAATGTAAATTTTACATTGCTTACACTGGTTCCTGACACACAGTAACTCAATAAATGATAGGGGTTTTTTATTTTTATTTTTTATAGAGATGGAGGCCTCTCTATGTTGCTCAGGCTGTTCTCAAACTCCGGGCCTCAAGCGATCCTCCTGCCTCAGCCTCCCAAAGTGCTGGGATTTCAGGGACGAGCTACTATGCCCAGCTGATAGTTATTATTAATATTAATATATATCAACATTATTATCCCCATTTCCAATGAGTAAATTGAAACTTGAGACAATAGATATTGAGACAATAAATCATATGCCTAATGTCACATATAACAGGTGGCAGGGGCAGAATTCAAACCCAGATCTTTCTTCTCTAAGAAATTTAACTGGCACTGTCTCATATACTTAATACTTAACAGTTCAAATGTGAGCTACCTCCTTAAAAAAACAACTTTTTAAAAATTATTTAGAGGGCTGATAAAGTTATGCCATGTAGGTCCCAAAAGATTTTATTAATGGTTATATAGTTTGGCTTTCTAATTTCAATTTACAAATACATGTTACTATGCATATGTTAAATTAAGAAAACATTAGTTTGAAACTGGAAATTTACTGTCCATTAAACTGGAAAATTCCCGTCCATTAAACTAGAGAAAACAATTCCAAGTATGTAGAATCCATGTAAATACCAAATGTTTAAGAATATTAACTGTTTCCCAGGAACAGATTCAAAGACATACACAAGACAATAAAGGTACTTGGCAGTTATTTTTGTTCGTTTGTTTTGTTTTTTCTTTAGAGACAGAGTCATGCTTTGTTACCCAGGCTGGAGTACAGTGGTGCAATCACAGCTGACTGCAGCCTCAAACTCAGCCTCAAGCAATCCTCCTGCCTCAGCCTCCTGAGTAGCTGGGACTACAGGTGTCTGCTACCATGGCTGGCTAATTTCTTAGTTTTTTTTATATATATAGAGAGAGAGAGAGAGATGGGGCCTTGCTGTGTTGCTCAAGCTGGTCTCAAACTCTTGGCCTCAAAAGAGCCTCCCACCTCAGCCTCCCAAAATGCTGGGATTACAGGCATGAGCCACTGTGCCTGACTTGTTTTGTATTTTTATTTTTTTAATAATATACAAGAGGCTGTGGGGGAAAAAAAGATATAAGAGAAAAATTGGATAGTGTGACCCTTGATGGTAAGTCTTCCTTTCTCTGTTCAGTCACTGTTAATACATTGTTCAGCACATACGAGGCTTTCTCTGATAACTGCAGGGAAAGCAGCAACAAAGGCCCTTCAAGATCTTCACCCTGTTGGTACAGGCCAGTAAATAGAGCTTTCAAGATAGGCACTTTTAAGTATAGCGAAACAGTGAACCAGATGTCAAATCCTATCTCTGACATTTTCCCCCCAATATAAAGTTTAGTGGAAATCAAATTGCCCATTGCAACGTTTTGTTTTAAAGGAAGACAACCTCTTGTTGCCTTTTTTAAGTCATCTACAAGTCAATTATCTCCTTTAAAAATGAAGTATATTAGTGATGGTATTTTTGTGTTTCAGAATTATTTTGCTGCCACTAACAAAACCACAGCCCCTTCTGGTTCAAATACTCTATAAATCGATTTTGTCTTTTTTTTTTTTTTTTTTTTTTTGAGACAGAGTCTCACCCTGTCACCCAGGATAGAGTGCCGTGGCATCAGCCTAGCTCACAGCAACCTCAAACTCCTGGGCTCAAGCGATCCTTCTGCCTCAGCCTCCCAAGTAGCTGGGACTACAGGCATGCGCCACCATGCCCGGCTAATTTTTTTCTATATATATTTAGTTGGCCAATTAATTTC
>CAUYRT010055530.1:0-16462 GCA_963574885.1 Lepilemur ruficaudatus | reverse complement strand
AGCAGGCTACTAGTGCCAGTAGCCTGGGGTCTTTAACACCTATCTGTGTATTTCCACTACAGCATGCCTTTGTCTCTTCCTCCTTCCCTCCTTCTCTCTCTCTCTCTCTCACTCTGTCTCTCTGTCTCTCTGTCTCTCTCTGTCTCTCTCTCTCTCTCTCTCTCTCTCTCTCTCTCTCTCTCTCTCTCTCCCCCCCCCTTTCTCTTTCTCTCTCTCTCAAGTTCCTAGGGCTTTTGTAACCAAGTACCAAAACCAAGTGGTTTAAAACAACAAAGACTCATTCTTTCACAGTTCCAGAAGCTAAAAGTCCAAAATCAAGGTGACAGTAGTCCCTGCTCCCTCTGAGAACTGCAGGGAGTTCTCCTCACCTTTTCCTAGCTTCAGGTGGTTTGCAGGCAATCTTTAGCCTCCCTTGGCTGGAACCACTCCAATCCCATCTGCACGTGCCATGTTCTCTGTCTTCACATTCTCTTCCTTCTGTGCTGGTCTGTCTCTGGGACCAAATTTCCTTTTTTTAAGGCCACCAGTCATATGGGATTAGTTCCCACCTTAATGACTTCATTTTAACTTAATTACCTCTGTAAGAACCCCATTTCCAAAAAAAAAGCTCACATTCAGAGGTACTGGGGTTAGGGCTTCAACGTATCTTTTTTGGGGAACACAATACATCCCATTAACACTCTTCTCAGTCCTTGCTAATACTGTTCTCTTATTTACTTAATTATTTATAAAAGCAAAACACTCTGTTAACTAAAGGGTCAATGTTGTTTGATTACAACTAATCCATGTTGACTTTATTAGTGTTAAAGGTAATTTAAATGACTGTTTAGCACTTTACTAAATGTTTAATAAAATTATTAATTAATTCTCATGAAATAAAATGCCTCTCTTGCTACACCATGAAATGTGATGGGAATCACTTTTCCTGTTGAATTTGATACTACAGAACCTGGCTTACTGGGACAGAATACAAAAATATAAGGATTCACATTTTTAAATAACTAACATTAAAATGGTAACCTTGCTCTTAATCTCACAGAAAAAAAATCAATTTAATAATCATCATTTCTTGATATACATCTTTATTGTTACTAGTGATTCCAGCTCCATGTTTTGTTTTGTTTTTTATTTTTACTTTTTTCTTGAAATATTAAGCTCTGCTTTTTAAAGCAAGATGATTCTTTCCGGCCTCTTCTTCTGTATCCTTTGCTGGCTCCTTGTTCTCTACTTGCCTTGTGTTAAGTCCCGCTTTCACTACTAGTCCTATGTATACACTCTCTCTTGAAGCAATCTCATCCAGGGCTTTTAAGTACCACTATTGTTCATGATTCCCAATTCTGAATATTCAGTCCAATCTTGTCCTCTGGGTTCCAAACTCATGTAGCTGACACTTACTTGACCTCAAGTGTCAGGATCTTACAGTATCTAAAACAGAAGCCTTATGTCTCCAAACACTTCTGCTCAGCATACACACACACGCATGCACACACAGACACCCCTTTTAAGAAAAAGAACTTTTAAAATAAAACTATGTTAAAGCAAAAGTACCAGTAAATATACATAGTAAAAGAAATGCACTTCTGCATTCCCTGTCCAAAATCTATGACAGGTGAGCTGTGCATTTCATAGAATTAGTTGAAAACGTGTTACCAACGCTACACCACTATCCTTCAGACACCTCCTAACACATTTTATCTTAGCATTATAGGGTCACGGGTGGTTTCTCTCACAGATGGTTGGAATGTGGTGTGGAGAGAAAGTTAACTAAGCTTCATGTCTACCATGAGACAAAAAATTCTAGTTTTAATTTGAGAGAATGTTCTCTAAAATAAAAACATATGACCCATCTATGTGTTAAAAACTGCTTATTTTCTATAAATCTTTTAGAGTTTCTGTTACCATAGATAAGTCTAGTGAGACTTTTGAGTTTTGTTGCACTGATGATTATTTCTAATAGTAATATGATCTTCACCTAAATGTGATGCAAGGTGCAATAAATGTCCCCTGGTAATAATGGCATCCAGAGACAAAGTTTTGTTGAAAAGCCTTGGAGTCTGACCTCTGTGCTGTTGGAAGATGTCTAAAGCTTTGTTGAAACAATTCTGCCAAAATAAGTTCAATGCTTCACTGAAGCTACTCTGAGAAGATGGCTCTGAAATGACACGTGGAGTGTTAGACTTTAAAACATGCAATTAAGGTTCATTTATATATAGTTACTAAAACTAATGTACTAAAAGTATATGATCAGGTCTTATGTCTAGATTATACATATCTAATGATAGAATACACGTTACTATAAAACAAGCAAAATCAAAAATATCTTTACAAATATGTATTTAAAGGCTCTTGGATGACTTGATGGATCAGTAACATAGCAATGAATCACTTTTTTAAAAAAGATTTATTTCACAGTTTTGTATGGGCTTGTATTCCTGCTTGTCACTTTCTCTTTAATTTCATCTGGCAAAATCAGGAATAGGAATGTAAAATATGGGGCAAACACACAAATTTTCTTGGGGGTAGAAGCATGAAGGAAAAAGTAAGGATGGAAGATGGACAGAGCAGTGGAATGAAAAAAGGAAAAAGAATCAGATGTTGCAAACCAAAGCTCATCCACAGACACCAGCCTGAAATGATAATTTCTCTCCAGTTAGATTTCCCAGTCTGAGTTTTCCCACTCTAAAGGGTAGTTCACATGAAATGACAATAAGATAATAAAAACCCTTCATCTGCTTCTTTAACTTTTAGGAGGAGCTAATGTGTGACCTCATAGGCAAGTCTTAGTCATGAGCATGTACATTGTCTTCAGCAAATGTGCTCTCCAAATACTGTCCCCTTTTTACCCCCAAACTTGTTTACTGCTTCATAACCTCCATCGTCCGACAGCTGGTGGGAGCAGAGAACAACATGAAAGGGGAAAAAGACAGCTGGCTTCAGTGGAAAGAATACCAGATCTGGGACACAGGGGCCTCGACCCCATGGTATGCTGGAACAGGCTTATATGGGCTCAGAGAGTTGGTTTACTACAATTTTTTAGGAATTTTGTGAGCCATTTGTTAAACATAGCCATTATTAAACATTAAATTACACAAACTTAAATTTAAACCAATCCTATTAAAAACAGAGGTACTAAATAGTTAAAACTTATCTCTTCCCAATTATTTTACTATGTTTTACCCTATCAATGCTTTTGAGCTTACTTATGTTCATTTTATCCACATGATAGAAATACTACATAAAGGCATCCTTGACACTGGCCAAGGCGTGAGTTTTCACACTGAAGAATTTGGCAAATACTACAAATCAAGGGGTGACACTGTTTTGTTGATTATCTATACTTAAGAATATGATGTAGAAACTTTTTTTTAAAGAAAATGATGTAGAAACATTTTTAACAATATATATTAAACCTCAAAGTGTGTCATGTCTGTAGCCAAAACATTGTCGATAGGACAAAAGAAACTGAGAAAATAATTTTTGAGTATTTGAAAACTATTCTTTGCTAAACCAATTTAGCAAAGAATTTGTTTATTATCATTAATGGAGTAAAGTTCCAATATTGCCTTCCTTGTTTTACTTTCTTCTTTCTCTTTAAAGCAAGTAAAAATATTAACCAGTATTCACATCAGAACTACAGAACCAATAGTTTGTCAAATTCAACTAAAGGATGCTACCAGAATTAAATGGCTATATAGAATTCACAATGAAGAATTCGCAATGTTATTCTCAGTATTATTTGTCAATTGATTGCTACACATTCTTTATATAGATATTATCATGTATGATATTGTAATGTAATATATACGTATCTGTTTTTGTTTTGCTTGAGATCCAGCTGTTAAATATTTACCATCACCCCACTGTCTCTACCATCCTGAAAACTATCAATTTTGGAAAAATTGTTTAACTCTACGAGTATCAACTTCCTCATCTGCAAACTAGTGAAATGAGTACCTTCCTCACGGGATAATTTTAAGGGACAAAAAATTTATGTCAAAACCCTGTATGGATTGTAAATGTTAGGTACTATTATAAATTCAAACATGTTTCAGCTCCTAATATGAGCACTAAGAACTTGCAGGATTTGCAAAGATGAATAAAGTTTGGTTCCTACCCTCAAGTAGACCACAGTCTAATGGTGAGAAATGTGTGTAAATAGTTCAAAATTATTTAAGAGAGGACAAAATATTTTATAACAGAGTAAAAGGCGAAGCGCTATAAGATTAAAGGAAAATAAGTGATTTTATCTAGAACACCAAGGAAGACTTTATAAAGAGATGGAATTTCAAGATAAGCTTTAAGAATAAGTTGCATTTCTATTAATTGAGATGTACATGGAAAGTGGAGGTATTCTAGCCTGATGGGTGAAACCTCAAAAACATTATCATCACAAATATTACAATGCCAAGTCAGAAAATCATAACTGTATTGATAAATCTACTACACAAAAACCTTACATGTTATTTCGATGTAAACCAGAAATGATGCCTTTATATTAATAGATTATACAATCCAGTGTTTCTGTCCACAATCTTATGTAATCAAAGGTTGAGTAAACAATTATTTAGTTTTTCCAATTTATAAGCCATGTCCATTTCTAAAAACCAAAGTATAAATTATTCCCAAAGTATAAATAATAATATTATTTATTAGTATAAATAATAAAAAATTATTTTTTCCTTAGTGAAAGAAAACATTCATGTTGATATTTTAAAATTATTTTTCAAGAAAACTCCATAAAACGTTTAAGTTTTTCACAGGCCACAAGGGACTATCCAATAGACAAGTAGCCACTGATTTCAAATCTATGAATACATAAATTAAGCACACATTATGTTTGAAAAATGAAGAACATATCCAAAGTGAGGTTCTTATGGGAGGCTGGAACACTGAGGCAAAAGAAAAGTGAAAATATTCTAAAACCTTCTTCATGTAAACAAGGACTAACTATTAGGGAACATTATTGTATCCCGTGGGTAATGAGTCTTGCAAGGGTTGACATTACTCAGTAAAGTTTATTGAAAGCTTTTTTCCTCTTGCTTGTCAAAATATGCTAGCTATATGTTTGCGACCAAAAAACCCACAATGCTTCGAAGAAAGCTTGGCAGAACATCTACAGAATCTGTCTTAAGTGTAATGAAAGGGAGATGTGTATTAATCTCTCACACACAAAAGTCTGACACAAAAGGTCTGTGGCCTTGACCTCAAGTGACCACAGGGCCAGTCCAGGTTCCAAAGGGATTAAGAAGAGCATCTGCTTCTCTCTGAAAGGCCTTTTTCTCTCTTCTCTGGTTTCTAACTTCCCATTTCACGCGCTCTCTCCGCAAGGCACCGCGCCAACCGAGCCATTCACTGTTCTCTCCCTGATGACAGCTGTCGTTCTGTCACCGCCTGGACATGCAACATTTCAACAAAATCTAAAGCGAAATTGGAAGGGCAGGGGCCGAAACACGCAGCCAAGATCTCCCTCCTGGAGGTCTGAGACCCACTTCTCAACCACCACTTTTCCACCTGCTGAAGGTAAGAACCACCTCAACCTCACTCTTAACTAAGAGAGTTACGGCTGCTTCAGTCTCCTCAGAACCTGGGCATTCCCACGCGCCTTGTAATTAAGCAACATTCCTGGAAATCATCCCAAGAAGAAAGAGCCCACAAGCCCCAGTGTAACTTCAGCAGGAACGCTGAGGATGCCAAAGCCAGGTGTCGGATCAAGGGGCTAGGAAACAGCTCACTCCCCCAGCGCTTGAGTGCCAACCCCTGGACTGCGTGGCGACGCCCGGCGGGGGCGCGGTGAACCCCAGCGCGCGGGACTGGGAGTTAGACCGCGCCCTCCCGCAGGGCAGGGGCGACTGGGCGAGTGCCCGCGGCTTGAGGGCAGTGCGAGCCGAGCCGGGGAGGCGGGGAGGGTCGGAGCCGGCGAGAGCGCCCTGCTCACCCGTTCGCCCCTTGCCCAGAGCTGCGGAACTGCCCAGAGAGCCGGGAAGGCGGGTCCCAGCGCAGGGTCTGAGCCCCGGGGGGCACGGTCCCGGGGCGGGGGCGCGCGGGGCACTCACCAGCTGCAGCGCGCAGAGGCAGATAAGCGAGCAGCGCCCGGTGCAGCAGCCCATGGTGCTGGCGGCGTCCGAGCGGCGCGGGCGACTAGAAATCCGCGTCCTCAGGCGCTGCTGCCTCCTGACTTCGGAGCGGCCCCCGCCCGGTGCTAGCCGGCCGGGCCCAGGCTCGCCGGCCCCGCGGGCGCCACTCGCGGCTCTCGGGCTGCGGGCTCGCGCCCGCCTTTGTTAGTTTCCCGGCGGGGCGGGCCGAGGTCAGTGCGGCGCGCAGGACCCGAGCGTCTGGCGGGGGTCCCTGCCTCCCACTGTGCGGGTCTGCTGCTTGGCGGGGGGGGAGCACGGCGGGCGGGCGGAGGCTACAGATGGTGAGTGGGTGACTGTCTGTTTAGGGGAGGGGAGTATGTAGGAGGTGGGCGTCTGGAAAGTGGAGTGGGCTGTCTGGATTGGGGTGTGTGTGTGTGCGCGTGTGTGTCTGTGTGCGTGTGTGTGTGTGGTGGGAGGGGATGAATGAAAGGGAGTGCCCTGGGGAGGATCGGCCTGTCTTGTTAGGAGTCTTCGGGGACAGAGAAGAGGGACAGAGAGAAAGAGAAAGAGAAAGAGAATGTATATGAATGAGCGTGAATTAGGGCAGCCGGCGGTGATGAAGTCCTCGGTGACCGGTGTAACTGGGAGACCCGGGCTGGGCTTTCTTGTTTAGGTTGTGTCGGGGGGTGAGAGGGTGGTCGGACGAGTTTGCTAGAGAGGGGGACAGGGTTTAGCTGAGCTGCCCCCGGAGGTGGAGAGGGTGGGAGCTGGGAGGGCTTGGTGTCCGGGGAGGACGGGCCCGGAGGCGAGGTGCCCAGGTTGGGTGAGCGCGGCTGAGCGCGCCGCGGAGCTGGGAAATCCACCCGACTGCGAGCGCGGGGGCCCCGAGGGGGACGCGGGGACGCTGCGTGGCTCGGGGGTCTCCGCGCGGAGGTCGCTTCTGCCCGCCGCAGTCGGTTGCTCAGAGGGCGCCCCTGCTGGAGTCTGCAAGGGAAAGTTGGACAGAGTTGGTTGGGAAGAGACGCTGAGGCGAAGGGATGCGCTGGCCAGGAGCGCGGGGACAAGCCAGGATGCCGCGAGGAGATCTGACTTCGGGTTCTCAACTCAAAGCCCCTTGGAAATCCTCACCAGGCCGGGAGAAAAGAGAAGGCGAAGAAGCGGAGGATGTGTAGGGTTCTTTTTCTCGGAATGAAGATTGTTTCCGGAATAAGGATAAATGTGATTTCTTCACAGAGAAATACATTGCTTGAGGAGAGTTTGATAATAAGATCTGATCAGGGATAGCTAAGATCCAGACAAACTGTCCAGGAATCCCAGGGAAATTCTCTGTTCTTTCTCTATTAATAGAATAGGGTGGAGGAGTTCTGCTGAGCATTAAATTTCATCAGGGCGCGATGTCAGATTTCATGGGCGCGTTTGTTGTCCCCGGTGGAACAGAACAAGTAGCTCAAAAGCAGACCAGAAGAACAGGGAACAAGCCTCCAGGCCAGTTGTCTCCGAAGAGGCTGTCTTCAGAATTTGGCAAAGAAACCCTGTTTCTAACCCACTGCTGCCCTCCTAGGTTCTTGGTGGTAGGTTGGTAAGAAAATGTGAAATATCTTTGCGTTTTTAGAACATTCGCTCCTTACATGTTAACTGCTCAAGCTGTTCGTTCAGGCATTAAAGGAAGTTCTGTTTTTATTTGCTTTGCAAGTAACTGGCCCTTTCTGAAATGTTCTTCAGGATCTATGTTTATAATTTAAGACAGTTTTAGTTCCCAGAAAAGTCTTTGCATGGTATCCTTAAAATTCTAGTAAGCACACGTGAATAACCTCAGGATTGAGTTCAATAAGAAAGGGTCCAGGACATTCGTTGTTTGGGTTCCGTATCTGTCCATTATCATGAAGAAGGGAGAAACGGAATCAGAAAAGCTCCATTTTTTTAACCCAACCTTCAAGACATCAGTAATTAAGGATTATGAGAGCATGGTGTCTTTATGCACAATCGACATAGTCATCATCATTCATGATGGATGAAAACAATAGGGAAAAAATGAACACTAACTAATAAATAATTTATCATATAGGAAAGGGCAATGCAGAAAGTCTCATGACATTGACCCCTGTAAAAGCGGTAGGAAGCAGCTGAAGAGTGAGAGGACCTGAACAAGTCTTCTATCTACAGCATTACAAAGTTATTGTAGCCTCTTCATCTCCGAGACTGTGATGAATGATGGTAATCAAGACACTGACACTTCCTTCTCTCTAAATTATATATGTTTACTTACACCAATATACTTTTTCATGGTTTTATTTGTTTAGAAAGTGCCATATTATGGGCTCATCTCCATCCATCAGGTTCTTGCCAGGTGCCTGGCACCAGTCTAGCTTTTTATGTGTATTCAGTCATTTAACCCTCTCAACAATCATGTGAGGTGGGTGCTCTGAGCATCCCCATTGAAAAGACATGCAAACAGGAGCAGGGACTCCCCTGGCTACTAAATGGAGGAAGAGGAATTCAAAACCAGATAATGGAATCTAGAGCTCTTGGATTTACACATTCACTATGTTGCCTCTGAAACTTAGGACACAAGTAGTGCTTACCAACAGTGGAGCTAGCTGCTCCCTCCCTGGGAAGTAGGCATAAAAATTTACATTGACCTAACTCCAGAGCCAATACCACTCATGTGGAGTGATTTTAGGAGACCAGGAGGGTCCCCTATACTTCTCCTTTTCCCACCATCCCCCGTACTGATGGACCCAAATTGGAGTTTCTTCCATGCGTAATTTAAGGAAGTTGAAAATAGCTTTGTCTTAAATGCATTTAAACAAGAAAAGATAACACAATGCTAGTAACAAGTGTAGATATTGTGTGAAGCTTCTTTTATTTCTCTGCAGTCTCTTATTCTCATTTTCTAAATTGAATTGCATCTTAAACTAAAAATCTTCCTTCCTTCCATTTTTGTTCTCTTCCTTCCTTTACCCTTCCGTCAAACATTTCTTACGTGCTTCATTTCTCAATTGCTTGCCAGGTAAAGGG
Source organism: Lepilemur ruficaudatus (assembly GCA_963574885.1). Taxonomy (NCBI): domain Eukaryota; kingdom Metazoa; phylum Chordata; class Mammalia; order Primates; family Lepilemuridae; genus Lepilemur; species Lepilemur ruficaudatus. Next base: position 7,370 of record CAUYRT010055530.1, on the reverse strand, counting down.
CTGTGCTAGTTGCCAGGTTTGCAAAGGTAAATGGCACTTCTCCCTGTCCTCCCTGTAAGCCTTTACACTGCTAGGGGGAGCAGAGGCAGAGGAGGCAGAGCCCCTCTCCAGGGGTTTGGTACCAGGTGATGTCATTGAGATTTCTTCTCCTGAGGATTAGGGAAGGTGTAAAAGAGGAATTACTAGTTTCTTAGGGAGAGGAGACAAGGAGGGAGTGGAAAATGACAGCAATGGAAAGGGTGGGGCCTGGAGAAGAGTTTGGAAAAAGCAATCAAAGAAGAAGTAATAATCTAAGTAGAAAAGCTCATCTACTGTGGCTGTTTATGCCACTTCCTGGCTATAGAATCTCAGAAGTCACTTTTGCTTCCTTGAGAGCCCTATTTTCCCGATATGTAAAGTGGACATGATGATATGACTTCCCCTGAGGACTAAGCCTTGACATTTGTCCTTCATTCCCCATCTGTGTGGAGCTTGTCTCTCACCTCATGCAGATAGAGCTCAGCCTCCTGTCACATCCCATAGAGGCCTTTACTGAACACGCCAACTGAATAACACCCCAGTGTCTCCATTTTATTTTTCTTTAAAACATTTATTTGCTTACTTTATGAGTTCCTGTTTCCCTGACTCAAATACAAAGCTGTTTCACCAGTGCTTATAGCAGTAGTTAAACTCAATATTTGTTGAATGAAGAGCAATGATGTGTGTACATTTTTAGCATAGTACTTAACAATGTTGAATATATGTATGCACATATATAGTAAGTATGAAACGTATATGTATACATATATACACATACCTAATGCCATGTGAGTCTGTGTTTTTTTGTTTTGGAGTTTTTGGTCCTACTTCTATCTTTCTTATTTCTTTTTTTTTTTTCTGGGTAAAATTTCTTTTGAGAAACTCCAGTGCTGTCTCCCTGAAAGTTGAAAGAGGAGCGAGTTATCAAAACTAAAAGATAACTGAGGAGAAGACAACGCACCTAGAGGCCAGATCTGGAAGTGAAGATTTCTAGATTTCTAGATTCTCAACTTTTTTGGGTTCATAGGACTTTCAAATACTAGGATGTGGGACAGCAGCTTTAAGTTCCTCCTTAAATTAAGATTCTTCTGAATTAAAGTTCTTCAGTTATTTCCCTGTTTGTTGTTGTTGTTGTTGTTGTTGTGTAAGCCTTCCAGTTCTGCATTTTTATTTGAGTGGAATACTTTATAGCTTGTTTAAGCACTCTGTCCACAGTGTGAACAGTTCCTAAATGTGTTTTCTCTGGTGTCTACTTTTTGGGAACTTCTTGGAGCAAGCAGATTACACTCTTCTACACCTCCTCTTACAACTGGTTTAATTTCATGACTATCTGACAGACATTGCAAGAACAGTATGCCAGCTCAGTTGGGGCAAAGACAAGGTATACACTGGAACAAGATTTGGACACACACGTATGAAGATTTTGGAGCATGCCTACAAAGAGTGGAGGAACCTTGGTGTACTGTCACAGCCCTGTTGAGACGACCCTCTGGTTAAAATTGGTTCACTTGTTATGTGCAGCAATGGAAGTCCTGGAATGTTGGAGTGGGAAAGGGGGGAGAGATGGAAGTTATAATTTTTCTATTTTCCTACTCTCTAAAAAGAGGCATACTTCTTGCCATTATAAGCATTTTACATCTTAGCATTTAGAAATGGCCCCCAGTGGGTTGTTTTATTGGGATATTAAGGTAAGAAAGAAATGTGAGATGAATACATAGTGTGGGGGGTGTCTTTAAGGTTACAGGAAAGCCTGAAGAGTGGCAGAAACCAAAGGAGAAAAGATAAGGAAAATTCTTTTGGTATGTTTTGATTCAAGAAATACTATTTATAATTAGTTTTGAAATTTGAAACAGCCAAGCACCATCTTTTAAATTACTGTTTGGGTTAAAAATAAACCTCAGTTAATATTAACTCAATTAATGACCTAACAACACTGATCTGGTTATCATAATTAGCATTGCAATGATAGGCATTTAGCATTTTCCTAATGTCATGCACTGAGCAGCCCCAAGTGACACTGACAAGTTCAAGTATTTCTCACCACCTAGTTTATTGCTGAGTATTGGCAGCCACCAGGGACTTCTGTGCAACAAATGTTACTGCATACCCACTATGTGACTTGGGAGCCACCAGACAGAGTCCTCATATCAGGAACACAAACACTTCCTTACTACTTTTAGTAGTAAGCTGTCCTTTGCTTTCCTCCAGATTCTAGAAGATCAGAACAGATGAGGCCTCATAGATTACACCCCTAACAGTCATCAGTAACAAAGGAAGGGAGAAGGTAGCATGACTGAAAGTGAAAAGAAAACACCAATACAAAGTCTCTGCAAATCTTAAGGACACCAGAATGTTTTATGTGTGCATGCGTGTATGCATTTATTCATTGGATTACATTAATTGCTCCAAAGTAAAGAGAAGACTTTTTTCCCAACCCCCTCAGCCCTGCCCCCATTTTTAACTCAAGAAGGCATTGCCATACCGTGTATGGAGAGAGTATCACTAACAGATGATGAACTTTTGAAGAAGACTTTCTCACAACTGTCTGGCTGAAGAACAACCCTGTATTATTGCATTATGCTATGTATGACGTTACCATTAAGGATGGTGAGTGAAAGGTAAGGGGATCTCTGTGTACTACTTTTGCAACTTTTTTCTTGGTTTAAGATTATTTTAAAATAAATAGTTAAAAATAAGAAACAACCATATAAAATGTGCTATGAGTGTACAGCAGCTATGTGCAATACCAAACAGATTGCCCATCAGAAACATAAAACCTAACACAGAATACTAATATGGAGTGAACTGGTTTTCAGTAACATATGAGTGATGGGGTTTTTTTTTTGTTCATGATATATTGATATGCATATAGACTCTTTAGATAATTACACCAATACACATAAATATACAATTCATTTTTTTTTTAAGTTACTGAGATAAGCTTACAATTCAAAATGGACATGACTCTGCTTTTTCCCATGCATTTTTATTCAGGAAATTGAAAGAGTTTTTAAACAACCATTAAAGACAATAAAATCACATAATTTCCCTCTATGTTCTTAAATGAGAAAACAAGAAAATGAAATGGGTGACAAGAGAGAGTAGCCATTTGTGAAAAGTGAGGGGATATTATGAAGCAGTTTTGAAAATTAGAAGTGGCATTCAAGGACAAATGGCATAGATTCCCTTTACTAGATCCCAAAGTGCCCTCGATATGGTCTCACCTGAGACAGGTGCAGCTCACCACAAGACAGCACATGTTAATAGACAGAGCCCTTTTATCTTAGAGTTACCAGTGTGTTTTCTGTAGTGTGTATACACGAACAGTGATAAGAAATTAATGGGTTTTGAAAACAGTGGTAGGTCTAGCTCTGTTTTTTCTCTAAGTCATATATAAAAAATAAATGCATTAAAATAAAAGGCACAGAAATTCCATTTTTGATTAAAAACAATCCTAAGTTCTTACATGTAGATACTCAAGTGTGTAGCCAAGTCACTGGTGCTGGGCAGAGTGGGACAGGCACAAAAGTAATTTCACCAAATAGCTCATCCAGTTGAGAAAAAGCATCCAATGGGGGTTTGTAGTAGACTCTCTCATTTTCCTGCCCACATCCCGTTTCCCTTATCATTTCAGTGCACACAGGTTCAACTTCCTCCTGCTCACGCCTGTATGTCACCTGCAGGGCAGGCTGCAATTCTGGAGAAGTAACATACCCCGGGAGCAACTCTCGACATCTGTCTGACAGGAGCTGGTATATAAATACCTCGGCTCCCCAGACTCTCAGCAAAGATGACCCTGCGGTGCACATTCTGTACCATTTCCCGAATTTCCCAGCTTTGGTGGCCCACAGTGGTAATTTGTTTTATATTCCATCTTTTATTGGCTCTTTCCCTTCCAGTTTTACTTTGTCACGTCTCAGCTGTGGTTTCCAGGGATCATCTCTCGAATAAATTGCTTGCATTTGAATTCTTGTCTCAGGGTCTGCTTCCATAAAACCCCAAACTAAGGGTTGCACTCACCTGGTTTGTCCATTCTTGGCTCTAGGATCTTGAATAGTCAGTAGGATTCAACCCATTATATATACATCTGAAAACAACTTGAAAGAGTCTTTGAATCCATATTTCATAAATACAGGAAAAAGGTTAGAGGATAACACCTGAAGCCACCACGTAGGATCAAGCACCACAGCACACTGCCTGCAAGAGATTTGACACAGTGGGAACACTGACGTGCATTTCCATTCCCTACTCACTGAAGATTAGGAAGGTCTTCCAGTTAACAAGAGCTAACTAGAAGAACTACCTCTGTTTTGTTCAAGTCTGTATTTTTCTGCTGGTACTGATGGACTCTGCCAAGCCTGCTCTGGGTCTCGTCTACCAATATTTTCCCATGAAGATCTCCAATGAAGTAATCTTGCCATGTGTCAAGACTCACTGTAATTATTGATATATGGAAATATTCTGTTTCTCCTTGTGTGTGGCTCAAAATCCATTTTCACTACAAAGTTATCATCTCCGATATTCAGGAAAGCTGCCTCTGATGATGCTTTCTCTGCTTGCCTCTCACCAGCCCCTTATGTCTCCAATGAGGGCCTATTTCTCTATTTCATGGAGCTCAGCTATTCTTTGATTCCTCATTTTGGAAAGGAAGGGGAACCTTTATGTCTCTACTCCTTTTGGCAGGAAGAATAACTTCCTGATGGTATATTACTTTGAAATGGAAGCAGAAACAGACACCTTGTGATACTTGCCATGGCTTTAACTAGGAGGTTTTACTGTTTTATTATTTAGTTCTGATCATGTGATGACACATTCATGAGTTGAGTTTTTTTTTCTTTCAATCTCATTGGGTAATAGACACTTCCAAGTTTGTGAGATAGGGGAGCACACCTCAGCTACAGCATGAACCTTTTGGGGCGTGGTGGGGGAGCACACATCTAAACACATAAGACATCCAAAAAGCTGCCAGAAGAACATCTTCATGGTTATTCAGCCATAAATGCAAACTATAAATGATTGTACTTCACACACAGTCTCTGCAGCATGAACCAGCCCTTACACTGGGCATGATTACATGTTCAGACTAATGCTTTGCCCAGACTTACAGTTCTAAGGTGCTATTATACCTCTTAATCTACACGGTGCCCCCGATAACCCCAGGGGCATCTAAGATAAGTGACTAATGCAGGTAGTCAGGGATGGCAATCTCTTTTTTCTACGTAATAGCCATCTCTTACCATCAGCAAAACACATGTATACTACATTAGTTAAGGTGGCTGATATTAACTACTATTAACATCCTAAATCTTAGTGCCTTAACACAATAAAGCTTTGTCTCTCACGCATGCAGACATTTCTAGTTGGTGGGTAAGGTGTTCCATAGCATCATCCAGTGTCTCGCTGTTGCTCATCTTGTGGCTAAAACAAGTGAGGCCTCCCATTCAGCTGATTGAGGGAGAGAATAGAGTTTTACATGTGGGAGGTTTTTAAGGACCAGACCTGGAAGAGTATATATCATTTCTGGCCTCATTCTTGGGCTGTGATCAGCCACATGGCCTTAGGTGCTGTTTTTCTTGTTCCCTTTCCACTCTTAAGTATCCTCTGTTATTAAATTAGATGAGTTTCATTAACATTTTCCATCTGATTTTGGAGAGTGCATATTAGTGACTCAATACACATTTGTTGTGCTACTGAAAGAGTGGAGCCCATCATTCCTCTTACTCTGACATGTTCTCCAGTGGCTCCAGGATGGCAACCCTCCAACAGAGTTGGCTTCCTAAGAATTATCTGTGGAGTTCGTTACACCTCAGCCCTCAGCACCAACCCCCAAGTGATCATTCCTCCTCCGTTTTTCTGTAGAGCAGAGTGTATTTCCAGACCTCACTGATCTTGAGTTTGGTCATGTAACTTGCTTTGACCAGTGCTTTGGAATGTGGGAATAAGTTAGGGTGGGTCAGTTTCAAACAGGCTTTAAGGACCCTCCCACGTTTTCACTCACCTTGTTATGTTCCTGCCATTGCCATGAAAAGTACAGGCCCCAGGTGGCTGCTGTTCCTGCTGTCTGTGTTCTAGAAAGAGAAACACGTGGGAGAGACTTGAACCCAAGGCTAGTGCAGACCAGCTGTCTTAGTCCATTTGGGCCACTATAATAAAATATTAATGCCATAGACTAGGCAGCTTGTAAGCACAGAAATGTATTTCTCACTGTTATGGAGGCTGGGAAGTCAAAGACTAAGGCACCACAGATTCAGTATCTGGTGAGGGTCCATTCCTCAGAGGCAGTGCCTTCCACCTGTGTCTGCACGTGGTGGAAGGGAATAGCTAGCTCTCCAGAGTCTGTTTTATAAGAACACCAATCCCGTTCAAGAGTGTCTCACCCACATGACCTAATTATATCCTGAAAACTTCACCTTCCAACACCATCACCTTGGTGATTAGGTTTTAACCGGAATTGCGGGGGCACACAAACATTCAGACCATAGCACTGTCCCAGCCAAGCCACAACACAATTCACGTCCATGGGTAAGAAATAAACCACTGAGCATTTTAGCAATGCTTGTTCCACGGCATAACTGAACGTAACTGAAGCAGGGTGAGGCCTAGATATCTGTATTTGAATTGACCTGTATTTATACAGACGCTCAGTCAGCCATGTTTGGGAACTATTGACACATTATTTTCCTCTTGATTAGAAGAAAACCTAGTATTTAAGCTCCAAGGCCAGGTCATCTACAAAGATTTTATTATCAGCCATTTCCCCAGTCACATGGGTGGAGTATAGGATCCAAGCATTTCCCAAGTGGCAGTTGAACAATAAGCCCAGTAGCAGTGGAGGACTGGAGAGGCAGAAGTTGGATGTGAGTACAGCTGTAGTCGCCCGACCTCAGTTTGGGCAATAGCGCTGTATGAGGCTACGCAGGGTGTGGTTTGGTGCATTTTTTTCTTTCAACTTGAATTCATTGTCTCCTTACCATATTGAAATGGGCCAGATTATCAAATCTTGTAAGATCAGTTAAATCTTTCTAATCATTAGGTAACATCATTTAAAGGTAAAATAATTATGTTCTGCATATAGTCTGCAGCAATAGGAGCTATAATAGCAGAATTACTACTTCATATGTCTACAAGGTTGCTTGTTTTTTCTGGCATGTAGAATGCTATTTTTGGTCTTTTTTTTCTCTCCAAGATGCTCAAGTAATTTTTTTTTTTTTTTTTTTTTTTTTTTTGAGACAGAGTCTCACTCTGTTGCCCAGGCTAGAGTGAGTGCCGTGGCATCAGGCTAGCTCACAGCAACCTCAAACTCCTGGGCTCAAGCAATCCTTCTGCCTCAGCCTCCCAAGTGGCTGGGACTA
>CAUYRT010055529.1:0-34689 GCA_963574885.1 Lepilemur ruficaudatus | reverse complement strand
ACCCCTAATTCCCTTCCCCAACTACATTTCAAGCATGCCTCTGCCCTCCACAGTGATTTTTTTTAAAAAACAAAATACCATGTTACCCCTTAGGTTTGTTATATAAAGCATTATACAAGATTCAGCAAAGTAATTCATAACTTAGATTTAAAATGTCATTCTCTCATGTATTTATTTAACAAAAATTTACTGAGCATCAATTATGTGCCAGACACTGACTAGACACTGGGGACAGTAAGCAAGATACACAAAAATCTTTGTCCTCAAGTAATTTGTAATCTAATGAGGAAGACAGGAAGTAAATAAGTAAAATATGGAGTATGTTAGATAGTGCTTGTGCTTAGCAGAAAAAATATGTAGGGAAAGGGGATAGGAAAGACTTGGGATTGGGGGCAATAGATTCAGTCTGAAATATGGTGGTCAGTTTAGCCTCACTGAGGGGAGACATCTTGTTGGTATATTTAAAAAATATATATATATATACACACACACACACACATATATATAAAATCACTATTTTTTGTTTTTTCTTATTATTATAATTATTTGTTTAGTTTAGGCATTACATACATGAAGGCCCTTTGGAAAGGAGGTATAGCTAGGAGTCAAAAGACTGAATTCAGATATTATTTTTGTCACCCTTTAGCTACATGGTCTTATACATATATATTTTTTCCAAAGGGAAAAATGATTACTTTTTTAAATTGTACCAGATGATAAAGGACCTTAATTATCAAGCTAAGGTTTTTGAAAACTAACCAAGAAATGTAGACCTACTAATATTTTTGACTATGGAAATGAAAGGATCAAAACCCTGCTATAAGAAGTAGGACCTTATCTTGAGTTTTGGAACATTGGGAATGGAAGATACAAAACCAGACACTTCATTCAGGAAAATAGGGTAGTTTTCTATTTCAAGAGTCTAGGAATCAGGTAGTAATAATCTAACCTGCCATGATCTCAGTGGTCATGGCAAGAGCAGTAGAGATGGAAGAGAATTTGTATAGCGACAATCAACACAGCTTGGCAATCAATTAGAAATTGGTTGTAGTTCTGAAAGATAGAGAAAGCAAAGATGATTCTGAACTTTTGTCTCCTTGAACAAAATAAAACTATTTCAGTTTTGTTATTTTGAGTTTGAGGTAGTGCAGGACATCCCCAAGGCAATAGGGAATGATAGGGCTTAAAAAGAATCACAGTCATCTGGTCTGAAAGGTCCTAAAGCGTGATCCTCATCCAGGAACTCATTCGAAGGATAACTTATTCTCAGCTCATATTATTGCCAACTACTTTACAGGGAAAGTGAAGCCCTTAAATAAGATATCTTCAATTTTTCACTACTCCACTAATACATAAGAAGAACTCTCTCTCTTACTTTGAGGTCAATCCTTCAAAAAATACTTGAAATTTTATCTTCTATGATCTTCTTAGGTACCATATACTTTCCATTAACACTTTTGTTTCTTTAATATATACTTTCATCTTATTAACTGGGTCCTTTACACCATCATTTAAACAACCCCTTCAGGTTGTTTAAATGATACATCATTTAAACCCATTAAACCCATACATCATTCTTCTTGGGAATCACGTTTCTCAAATAACTACATACATACTCATCACCACTTTCTGACTTTTCATTTTCTTCTCAATCTACTTTAATTGGGCATCCAGCCTCAGTCATTCTATTAAAACACTTTTATAGTAAGATTTTTTAACGACAATCATGGTACACAATTCAGTGTTTAATTTTTGGACCTCATCCTACCTGGATTCTCAGTGGTATTCAAGATTTTCACCACTTTTATGTTTTTAAATGACTTATTTTTAATCCCAAGAAACTACATACTCTTGTTTTTACCCCTAACTTCTCTGGCTGTTTCTTTTGAGTCTTGTTTATAAGTCGATTTTCCTCCATCTGGCCATTAAAGTTAGGAAATCCTCAAGTCTTAATCACACTCATTCTTCTGTTTTCACTCTATACTCCCTTGGCATGATTAAATCCGCACTTTTCTTGGGCTTCATTTACTGTTATAAAAAATGACTACATATTTATATATCCAACCTTCTACCCAACTGCCTACTTCATATTACTAGTTGACTCTTTCAATGGCATCTCAGACTCAATACACCAAGTTTAGCTCATAATCTTTACTCCATACATGGTTTCTTCATCGTTTTTCATCTCAGTTCATGGCAACTATATAATTAATGAGGCTGAAAATAACAAATAAAAGTGTCAACATTTACGTCATTATATATACATATATTTTTTTCCATGTCCAAATCCACCAACATCAGCTATAAAATTTTGTACTTTGAGCCTGTCTCCATCACCACCACCTGAATACAATAATCTCTTTCTTGGCTGATTATGTTAACTGTCTAATTGAACTCCCTACAACTCTTCCAATCGCTTCCCACAACACCCCAGATCATTTATTACATAACACACAAGTGGCAATACAATTCTGTTCATGCCATTTTCTGCAGAAGATTGTCCTAATTACTTCTCCTTTGACATATGAAAAAGACCAATATCTTTAAATAGCCTACAAGTTGAAATGTGATTTTGTTTCTGCCTTTATTGTCATTAAACAAATAATATTTGTAGATTGACTCAATAAGTGAAAATAATGGGACAAGAAAGAGAATAGGTAGTGAAATCTTCTATTTTTTTTTAAAGGCATAGGAAAATGTCCCATGGTCATAGATGTCAATACAGGCATTGAAAAATAGAGGGTAAGACCAACAGAGTTTAATGTTATATTAATAGATCAGTCTAGGAGAAGGGATCTGAGTGAAGGAGTCAATTTGTTCATTGAGGTATCTTGGTCATCAGTCAAACAGTTTTAGTTAATGTGTGGGAGTGAAAGTTAGATTAGAATGGTTTATTAAAGATACAGGGAAGAGGAGCATAAAAAGCTGGAGATTCATACTAACAAGTCTGAGAAGCTTTGTAATGAAATAAAAGAGATGGAAAGGAGAAAAATCGAAAAACAAAAACAAAAACAAAAACAAAAAAACTCATGTAGCTGAGGTAACGATTTTAAGGAAAGGAAACATAATCCACTTTTTAAATAGAAAAAAAAGGAGGAGGGTAAAAGCAGAGGAAAGATAATGAAGATATGAAACAATGGTGAAGGTTATTTATCAAAGAACTTTATTGTTATGGAAAAATGCCTGTTTTTTCCTTCTGAACCAGGAGAAAAGCTACAAAAAGATGTTGAAACAGACTAGTTTGGTGACTAATTTGCTTCAACTAGCATAGAGAATAATTGGGATATCTGTGATATTCTTGGTTGGTAAAGTTATCTGCTTCATAAGGGGCAGGAGTTTAAATGGTATTTGATTGTTGAAATAGACATAATAGAAACAAGATAAAATCAACCAGAGATAAGTTGTGGTAATATTCTTGCAAAATAACCAAACATTATTTTCGCCCTTAGTTTAAAGCCATGATATACTCGTGTTGCTTTATCTTTTTCCAGGAACAGAAGCCAGGAAGCAAAGATAATGGATAGAAGAGAAGGAACATGGTTAGGTCTTGATACAGCATGGATTCTAGGCTCTTCAGAAGGGCACTGTTAAAATGCTCCAGGAAAGCTCTGAATCAGTCTCACAAAATATTAGATGAGTAATAAGATATAATGAAAGTGTGATGCTCCAAACATGAAGTAGGCTCATAACATATTCTCATAAAACCAATGAATTTCTACAAAGACAGGGAGAGGAAAGGTTGTAGGTAATGTCTCATAAATAAAACTGAGTATTTAATAGTGGTGCCAACCTAACCTGGTACACTGCGAAACTCATTTTGAAAAGATGAAAATGTCATATCTTAATATTAACAAAAGATGTTACCAGTAAGTACTACCCTTGGTCATTACAAAATACAACATTAGTGATAAAGAAGAAGGAGGATTCTTGGCCAGGTGCAGTGGCTCATGCCTGTAATCCTAGCACTCTGGGAGGCCAAGGTGGGAGGATCACTTGAGGTCAGGAGTTCAAGAGAAGCCTGAGCAAGAGCAAGACCCCATTTCTACTAAAAACAGAAAAAATTAGTAGGATATGGTGTCATGTGCCTGTAGTCCCAGCTATTTGGGAGGCTGAGGCAGGAGGATCACTTGAGCCTAAGAGTTCAAGGTTGCAGTAAGCTATGATGATGCCATTACACTCTAGGCTGGGTGATAGAGCAAGACTGTCTCAATAAATAAATGAATAAATAAAACAAAATAAAAATAAGGAGAATTCTCTCAAAATAAAACTTTCTGTATCACATGGTCATTTTATGATAGGCAATATTTTATACTAAACTAAATGAAAATAAATACATTAGATGTTTCATAAAACTGTGTAGTTCTGTGTTTATATCATGGTATATATGCTACAGATATACAAGATGATGTTATGGTGAAACTCTTTGACTACAGTCAACTATCAATAAAAACATATAAAGCTTAAAAATCATAACCAGTTCATACCTAAATTGGGTCTTAAGACATTCACATATTATTTAAGAGATTAAATTAATTAATGGAAATGCTTCCCCTTTGAAACATACCTTTTGAAGTGAGACTAAAGTAGTTCACATTAGCAAAGTGATTAAAATTTATTCCATGCTGGTTTTCTAAAGATTATTCTTTGGGCATACATTCCAATTAAGTGCATAGTGGGCAGTTTGTACAAGGGAAAATAATTTTATTTGAAATCTGTGCTCTGAAAGCTGCTATGCTATTGTTGGCCCATACAGTGACTGCACAGACTTCAGGGGAGTGTCTGACAGATTGCAGACGTCTGAGACAGTAGTTTATTTAATCAATTGATCACAGGCATGTGGTTCTAATGACAAGCTCAATGCAGCCAACTGTATTCTTCCAAGAAGCATAACCTTACCTTTCTTTTAAGAATTCTACAATTTCATAGCATCTTGAATCACATTTGAAAAATGTCTCTATTTGGGTCAAATTATAATTACTCAGTTATTTTTAAGTGACTTTTAATTCATCAAAAATATATGTGTAAATTATATATCTAAAAAATAAAATTAATAATAAAGGAATATGAAAGGAATCACTGTTCAACTGTAGTACTAAAGCAGATTAATTCTTGTTGAAGTAAAATAAACTATGCAAGTTATATAAGTAGCAACATTAATTTTTTTTCAAAATTCTAATCAGTAAAATTGAATTAAGACATTATTTAAGAACTAGACTTTCTGGATTTAAATTGCATAATGAAACCAAATCGAGATAGTTTGAAAAATTCAGTTTTTAATTACATTTAGTAAAACATGTTTGACTAAAAGAATGAGGAAAAATTCTTTTGGTTGAATACATAGCTTCCTTAGTCCACATTTATGGACTGAGATAATAAACACAGTCTTAAATATTAACATCACAAGTAAAGTTCAACCAGCTAACGCATTTGACTATACATTAGCTATATATTTGACTAATATTTAGCAAACACAATATCACAATATACCACATCATTTTAACTAATGTAAGAAAAAGGCTAGAATAGTTTAACGTAGGTAAATGTTGGTCTAGAATGAAAGTATAATTTATTAATTATACAAAGTTATTTTCAGTAATGACACTTGGCATCCTGCTTTATACATCATGCAGGTAAATATCTCATAAAAATTTACTGAATTTGAAAGATAAATAATAAATTACTTAAAATAGATTTGAGAAGATATGTTTATAGTATAATATTTCTATAATTTGGAGCACATAGTAATAGTACTTTATATTCAATGTAATTATGAAATTAGAACATTTTTCTTTCCTGTATCTTTTATAGTTTTTCCATTAAAAAATATACACTAAAAATATATATACGTATGCCCTAAAACTATACATAGTTGCCTTCAACTAAAATAAATATATTTTTATATATAAAATACACATAAATGCATAATAAATATATATATATTTATTTGAGGGCAAAAGGTTATACTTTAATTTGGCAGACAGAAACAAAACGTAATATACTTTATACTTAAAGGGCATGAAAATATTGTATGAATATTGATGATAGTCTCAAGTTTTTACTCTAAAATGCAGTTTCAAAAATCTCTGACACTAACATAAAAACTAAGAATGTTAAAGTGTTACACTTACCTCTGATCTCCTCCCTCTGTTCAAATAAGTACAAACTGGGCTGAAAGCACCACTCCCACAGACATACAAGTGAGTGCGGTTGAAAGTCTGAATCACACGGACGAAGTTCCCACAGCCATGCTAAAAGAGTCGGTGAATAAGTAGTCAGTAACTCAATGATGTTTATTGCTATTTCTACTAGCTATGTTAATCTGAGATTCTGTATGACAGGTAACAATGAGGTGACATAGTATTGATGTAGTATTCCATATCTTTGAGAAACTATGTGTGCCCCTCATAAAGGTAATTTGAGAATGAATATTCATCTAACTTATGGAAGTACCAAATCAAATATTAAGATTTCGTGCCACTAAAGAAAAAGAAGGACTCAGGAATAGTCACAAAATTATTATGGAAACAGTTACTCAATAAATATTTACCTGGTATATGCCAGGTTATAGTCTAATCTTCTGGACATCCTCAGTAAAAAAAACAGAAAAGAAAAGAAAAGAAAAACTTCTACCCTCATAGAAGTCAATTAAACAATATATGACCTGCTTTGCTATTTCTGTTTAAATCTTTACTGATTCTATTTGTCGAATGCTTTTTCTGCGTCCACTGAGAGGATCATATGGTCTTTTTTTTGCTTCTATTTATGTAGCGAATTACGTTTATAGATTCACACATGTTGAACCATCCCTTGCATCTCTGAGATGAAGCCCACTTGATTGTGATGGATTATTTTTTTGATAAGCACCTGAATTCGGTTTGCTAGGATTTTGTTAAGAATTTTTGCATCTTTATTCCTAATTCTAATACTTCATTTGAAAAATGCTCTAAATTTATACATGTCAATGCAAATATTATCTAGTGATACTTTACTATATATTTTCATTTCTGTACTATTTTTTACTATTGTTAAGAGATATGTTTGGGGTAATAACAAAAGAACAACTGATTTATTTCAGGAGTAAGGTAGCCCACCTCAGATAACAAGTAAAATGATCTGCCTGAAAAATATTTCAATATTTTTTATATTGTATAAGTTTTTATATTCTGAAACTTTTATAAACATACTCTTTACCTGAGAAAGTTTAGAAATAGAGACATACAAGTTTTTTTTCCTTACTATATATATAAATAATATATAATATATATATGTTTTGAATGCAATTGTGTTCCATATATCATGACAAACACCACTGGCTTGAACAATTGGCGAATAAAATTAACCTTAAACAAAATGCCGGCACAACTATTGTTTGCAATGAAAATGATATAATTATTTTTTTTTATTCTTGATCCCCTAAAACATTCCTTTCCTTTTCCCCAGAAACTCCTTTTTCACCTGCTCCCAGTTTAACTAAAAGCAAGGCTGTCATTTATTCATATGATGAAGTAAAAAGTAATTATTGTAATTTTAAGTTTACTGTGACCTTGCAGGAATATGTAAACATGGTCAGCATCAAATGTAGATCTGTGTGATGGAATTAATCATTGAATGCTCCACATTTGCTAGCCTCACTATCCTTTTCTGATTATAAATTAACCAAGCCTAAGATTTTCCTGTTACAAAGTCATTTTTCTCTCAAAGAAAATTATTAAAATGATTTTATAATTAGAGAGAATATTTCCATGAAAGTCTATAAAGAAACATATCAAAAGTTTGGTCATTTTTCCCTGGGTGGTCAGATAACATATATTGCTTTTTTTTTCCTCTTCTAGGTACCATGTACGTTCCTATTTTTTTATAACCTACATCTATTAGTTATATTATTGGAAAAGTAAAAACAAACTGTGCTAAAATAGAAGTTAAATTTAAAGTAAATATTATTTTATATCTTTCCATCAGTTTCTCCTTTTATATTATTACTTGCCAGCAAATATATGCTGCTTTCCATACATAGTAATTTTATACAGATGTTTCTGTGATAGCTTTTATCAAATAATCAATCATTAACTCTACTGTCAAAGAAATTAATCCTTATAGACCAGACTATATACTTTATTTTTAGTTTAAGACATTAAGGATTTTTGTTAAATATACAGTGTCATTATATCTTGACACCTGTTTATAGAGGTATCTGGAAATTGATTACATAACTACAGATGATAACATGTTTCTGGAGAAAAAGCATAGATGAAATATGGTGTGTATATAATAAGCCTATGTTAAGGGAATCTGTGAGCAATGAGACCCATGCTTATTTTTTTGGCATTCAAGTTTAGTCATTCTGGAATTTAGGAATTCTGTATATAATATTTTCCCAGAAGACTTGAATTCAATCCAATTCTATTAATAATAGGTTGTGTGAATCTTATCTTGGGGTTTATAGACAGTCAATTTACTTTCATGAATTTACAGGTATTGGCAAAAAGAAATAAGTCAATAATATCTCTTTCATATTTCAAATACCAATTACACTCATTTAATATATATGTTTATATCTATGTATATATCCATATATCTATGTATATATCTATATATCTACTTATTATGGCTAATATTTATTGAGAATTTATTATGTGATAAACATTGAAAGAATCATTTTATACATTTTATCTTTTTTAATCTCCCAGAAGGTTTGATTTTCACTTATGCAGCTGACATCTACTTAACATTTATTATATGCTACTTAGGTGCATTGCATGCATTCAGTCAATTTTTTACAATTCCTCAGCCCATTTTTATAAAAGTAAAGCTTAGAACTTTTTTAATTAACTTGCCCAACGTCATCTAGGTAGAAAAGCAGATTTGCAAACACATATGTGTCTAACATTGAATCCTGAGCTTTTAGCTACTTTATAATTTATCATTGAGTGAAGAATACATGGTTGTTTTTATAACAGCTAATATTTATAAAACTTTTTATAGTTTTTATAACATTTACTAATATTTATAGACATCTTAACCCTTTGATGTGGATTGTCTTAATTCTCACAAGGCTCTAATTTATTAGTATTCCATTTTAGTGATGAGGAAATTGAGTCCCAGAGAGGTTCTAGGTTTAAAAAGTAACCTAGCTGGGACTTGAACCATGGCCTCTGTGCACCATGCAACTTTTCTCACACACTAACACAAAAGGTAAAACAAATCAGTTGAGTTAATTATTGGAAATCATCTAGGCCCATTCCACTTTCATTGTACCACCTTCATTTCTTGTACACGTTATTTCTGACCTAGACCACTGCAACGGTGTCAATTCCCCCTTGCAAATATTTACTGAACTCATTCTACGCAAGGCACTGTGTGTGGTGCTAGCAGCACTCGAATGAATAGACTCAATTCCTGCTTACAACCTGAAAGGAGGCTGTAATATATCAGGTGTGATAGATGCTTCAATAGGGCTATATTTTTTTTTAAAAAATGTGCTATAGAGAATAAGTAATGCTGAATTGGGTGTGAAGGTTTGAGTGGGCGTATTATTTAATCTGTGTCTTGCACAATAACCTAGAGATTGTGACAGGCAAAAGCAAAAGGATAGAACTTTTCAACAAAAAAACAGCATGAACTGAACACAGAGGCATGAGTGCAGGATTTACTTGGGGAATAGTGCTTAGTGAGGAGGATTACTGTGTGATGGAAATAGAGAGGCACTTAGAGTTGGTCTGTCATCTTGCCACAGTCTTCAGAAGGGAAGTAGAGAGTTCTGCAGAGGACAGAGTAGGTTTCAAGCACGCAGATCTCAGAGGCAGACGATGTAGGTTCAAACCTTGGCTTCGTCTTTTACTAGCTGTTAAAACTTAAGACAAATTACTTAGCTTCTCTGTGCTTCAATCTTTGTAACTGTAAATTTATAATGATAGTATTTGCTGTGAACAATATATTAATAAAGCAGTTGAAATAGCTTCCGGCACATAATAAACACATCCAACAGTTAGACATTAGATCCTTTTACTTGCATTTTTGACCTATACTGTCTGTATAAACCCTGTGAAGTAAACAGGAAATTTGTCCTGCACAGAGCTTAGTACAGGTCCATCCATAGCAGAAATCCACAAAAGGTTTGGAGAATGAATAAAAGCCTTAGAGACTTCAGTGGACAAAAATACTCGGGATGCTTTCTTTTCATTATTTAATTCTCATTCAAAACTATTTCCTGGTACAATGCTAATGAAATACAAGGCTGTAAGATTATGCAGAATATAATACCATTTATTTTATATACACATGCATGTCTATATAATAAAATGCTACAAGAATATGTCCTAAATTGTTAAGAGTGATTAGTTTCAGTAGTGCAATGTATTTTATTTAACAGTGATATAGTGTTTACTGTGTACTATGCAC
Organism: Lepilemur ruficaudatus; assembly: GCA_963574885.1. Lineage (NCBI taxonomy): Eukaryota > Metazoa > Chordata > Mammalia > Primates > Lepilemuridae > Lepilemur > Lepilemur ruficaudatus. The sequence goes on along the minus strand of CAUYRT010055529.1, from coordinate 24,291 downwards.
TACTCTAAGCTCACTGCAAATATTAACTCATTAATCCTCTTAACAGTCCAATATGGTCAATGAATTAGCACATTTCACAGATAAAGAGACCAAGACACAGAGAGTTTAGGTCTCCAAGGTCAAAGACCTAAGAAGAGATGATTTATTTTCTGTTGATTTCCATGTGCTTGTCTAGGCATTCAAAGATTCTGCATTGAAAATATATTAGTTTTATAATATAAAAATAGATGTTTTAGAAATATATCCCATAACAGAGGTAAATAGGCCTTTAAAAATACTGACTCTTCATGGTCCATATGATGCAATGAAATATTTCTCTATTTTTTCCTTTTTGATCTAAGCTTCTTTGGTCTAGGGAGTAAATTAAGGAGTTTTGATAAAGTTATTGCTAAAAAAAATATATATTTTTCAGGAGTTTCAGATCTTCTGGTCACAGAAACCGGGAAACTGATATCCCACAATTAATAAATCAAATTTGACACTGTATGCATATAATGTATACATGTCTAAATATATATAATCCTGCTTAATATTTCTTCAGTCTCCTATGGTATTTACATAGTTCATTCATTAAGCCCTATCTTATTGGATATGTTTGACAACATGTGCAATTGTTTAAGCTCAATTTATTTAGAGTATGAATAAAATATTAACATTTAGAAATAAATGGAGCATGTAGGAATGTGAGTATGTAGGGCCAGAGAGTGAGATGGGAAGTAGGTTATACTCTCTTTTAGCTGAGGCAGAAAATTAGCTACATTCCCACCATAATAATTTATTTTCTTTATAAACATTAGTTTATTATAGAATTATGATATATTATTAACTAGGATCAAAATTTTAAATTATATTAAATTTTCTTCTTATAATTGTTATCTTTTTAATAACCTCAATTAAAATTTGATATAACCAAAACTCTGAAGGATTAAGGGATGCTTGATTCTGTTTAATTTTTGCTTTCAATTGTTATAACAAAATGGATTTTAGTTGTTTCCCCTTTATGTTTTTCATAGAAGGTGAGTGATATGTCTAAAAACAGAGAATTTTAATTTAACAAAAATGTACTTCTAAAATATATGCATAAAGAATTTGCTACAAACATTATTAATCTAAAAGCATTAATATGCTCATCATCCACTGTGTCTCAACACTTAGAACAGATTCCCACGTTTGCTTGCTTTCATCCCTGTTTATTCAGATCTTGCTTACATTTTATGAAGTACCTAGATGCTCATCTGGGCACTGTGGATAATGACATTACCAAACAGTATTTCCGATCAGCGAGGGGAGACTTACAAGTAAAAACCGCAAAGAAACAAGTGCTAGAGTGTTGCAGGTATACATACAAAGAGGGACAACTAGGTCAGTCCTGGGTGGGTTGAGTAGGCCCTCCAAAGAAGTGACATATGCACGGTGGTCTGAAAGGATAAGTAGATGCTTCCCAGGCTGAAAAGATGGGAAGATAATTGAGGGAGAAGAGAATCACAGGTAGCGCATACCAAAGGCTGGAAGAGGAAGAGTATGGCTTATTGAAATTTCAGTATCATTGAAATAAAATAAAGGGAAGGATTAACAGAAAATCTAATATGATTGCTACCAAATCTATCAAACCTTCTTTAAATATCCCTATACTTTTCTCTATCTTTTGCATGTATACTTAGCATTTGTCATTTTCTCTCTGGAGAGGTGGCATGTTTAGCAGGTAAAGGTGCAAGACAGAGAGCCGTATATGCCTGAGTCAAAAACAGATCGTCCCATTTGCTAGCAGTGCTGCTTGAGTAAGTTGCTCACTCTCAGTGATTTAGTTTATCATAAAAATATGAATCGTGACAAGAATGTCTACCTTGTAGCATTGTTATAAGCATTAAAATCAAGCACTTAGAATGGTGCCTGGACTGTACTATTAAATATTGGGCGTGATTATTTGATAATTATTGCATATGTAGCTCATCACCTTTAGTATATTGTAAAGACTCTTGAATGTAGGAACCCCATCTTACTCACGTCCAGTTTATTCACAATAGCTAACTTGTGCAAATTAAAATATTCAATTCCTGTGTTTTTAAAAATGAAATATTAAGTTCTTAGATGACATTTATTACAACAGCCTTAAGAAATTCTTAAATATGTGATTGCATTGAGAAGTGTAATAAATATAGTCGGTTCAGTAAATCTTCCAAAGATCTATTACACAATATTTTTCTACTACTGGGATTTTTTTCCCCCTGGGGCTTAATCAAAGGACATTTCTCTGTAAATGTCTGACTTATAAGGTTTGCCATTCTCTTCTCTTGCATAGACAGAACAATTTATTTGAAAAAATTTGTTTATTATTTCCTAGGACTCAACAACAATGTTGTATGGACAAACAAAATCTTTCCAGCTGAGTCCTAAAAATACCTATAGCAGTACCCTCGACTAGTTATTTCCCTTATGTATAGCAATTGGCCATGTAGCAAAATTGAAAGATAGCCACAAATGATATTACAGCATGGTAAAACTGTTGGAAAATGTAAGCAGGTATTGAGGATTTTATCCAATAACTTTTAATGATCAGAAAGCAAAAGACAGAGGGTTTCAATTTTACCAAAGAGAGCAAGAACCAAATAACTTGGCTAAGATTCTCCAGAAAGTCAAAAGCAATCTTTTAGAAATAGAATGTACAAGGGTATCTAAATTCTACACATTCAGCCTGTGGCAGTTCATAAAAAAGGGAAATGCAAATCTTTCTAAACAAAGAATAATCAAATTCACAAATTATAGCCACAGGATATTATTGTGGCAAAAGGCAAGACATGATCAGATACCTATCAATGGAAAATATCTCTTTATTACAGAATGAAAGAAAATAGTTTTAATTCCTATGCTGTTATTGAAACAATGGCTTCAGTGGCCATAACATCATTCTCCATAACTTTATACTTCATTGTACTATTGGTTTCCCGGAAGTTCATTATAATGTACTCATTTTTATAATTATAATGTATATTTTTCTGGATTTTTCCCTCTAGATTGTAGTCCAGTAGATCTCCCGGATAGCAAACATGCCCCTGCAATTTTCTTCTACCCACTTTCATTTCCTCTTATTGGATGAATTATAAACTGAAAAAATAAGACCCAGAGCTGAGCTACTCCTGGTGATCTCTATTGCCAAGAACCCTCCAGTGAGACCCAGAGATCTTCCATTCTAGAGTCTTCTGTGGCCCTTCCTTGAGTCAGACTTTTTGGAACTTTACACCTAAGACTGTTAAGAGTCAGTGAAAACAAAAGTTTCATTTCCACATTTCCACCTTCCACATAGATTAGTCTTTCCCCCACGTTTGCCCTACCCTGATGAATCTCAGAAACACTCACTACCAAAGCTCAGTACACAATCTGCATTCCTGAAATCAGCATCTCTTGACTCTACTGCAGAGTTCATGCCTAGGCAACATTTTTTGACACTAAATTGAGCAGTTGGGCTATTATTAATATTTGTTAGGCTCTCAGACCCAAAAGTACATACGTGTGTACATTTACTAGTTTGTCTACCTAATCACCATATTTCTGTCTCGTTCCTGAATTAGCACGTACTTTCATGCTCATTTAATTAAGGTTGACTTTTCCAACGAGACAGAAAAGTTGATTAGAGGCAGAACTGTATTTTTGCACAAATTATGTCTTCAGCAACTATGCTAGATACATAATAGGTGCTCAATCAGTATTTATTGAGTGAATAAAGAATGAATGAGTGAATAAAGGAAATTATTTACCAAATTATTTGTGAAAGAATAGGTGATTTTGATACTTGTCTCCATTACATTATTTTTCATGATTTGAGGCAAAAAGGTAAAATGTTGCTTCATTGTATGCTTCATTATAAACATTACATGGTTTGTGCCCATTAAAGATTTGCTCCCTGCATTTCTCTTATAATATTCAAGAATAGTTTAATGTGTCAGTTTCAACAAGTCATTTTCTAGAAATCACTACAGGTTTCTTCCTTGACCATATATATTGAATCCCACCTATAGGAATACAATTTGCACAATCATTGCACACTGGACATTTACTGATACTTACATCTGCCTTGATTATTGATTTTGTGGTTAATTTTAAATAACAAAAGTATCATTCATCTCTGGTGATTTATATCTCTGGAATGTGCTGGCTAACCACTACCCTTTTGCCTAGAATCTTCTTTAGAAAAGCCCACACAGTATCTGGGAGCTGCTCCAGACACTTGCATTATCATTATTTCAGCAGCCTGCTGAGAATTTTGTAGGTTGTATCCACTTGGAACAGAGGTTATTAGTGAAATCCATCATGCAATGTGTCTGCGTTAAATAACGAAAGCAAGGCAGGAAATTTTTACTCACTGAGGAATTCCAAATTACAGATAGTGTGAAAGTTCCAATCTCTTTGCATTTACATTTTTAGCATGTGTCCAGCCGAGGATTTAAAACACCAACACCTTTGTCTCACTCCTGGAATTACTCAAAGTGCATGGATTCAAAGACCAAATATTTAAGTTGGTATGTGTGTGTTTTATTTTTTAAACACTTACTGTGGGATCTTTGCCAGCCATTTTGCATTCTTCAACTTTGATTGTAGATGCTGGCCAGAAAACCTGCTCAGAAAGAAAAATAAAGGTTGCATAATCTTATTTGGACATATGCCAGCTCAGTGCTCTTCATTTACTTGTTGCTAACAGATTTCTTTAAGGTATTTCTATATTTATATTTTAAAATTCTTTCTTCTTTTGTTTCATGAACTCAAGTTGCTAGAGTCTCATTTTATTAGAACACTTGTAGTTATATTTCTCTTATGAGTCTTTCCTTTAACAAAACCCTTTCAATAATATGTGCCCATTTACTAATTATATATTAAAATAAGGTCATTATAAGTATAAATATGCACAATATAATGCATATTTCACTCCTTTTGACTTATGGTACACTTTTCCTAAGTGCTTATGTCACAGTGAATTTACATTTATATTACTATTTCAGTCTAATATTATTTTTGGTAAACTACACAGCCAGACTGGTACATTTACTTAAGATGGCCCCTAGGTGCTTCAACAGCTAAAATAACTTGGTTGAAATCCAACAGATTCCCTCTCTGACATACTGTGCTAGCATTCTAACTCACTGCAGATTTGGGGCAGGCCCAGCAGTAATAATTACTTTTTTTTAGTTTTCAGCCCATTGCCCATGTTAACACAGTAAATGCAGAAGTCTCCTTGCTGTAATAAATTTATAATTAATCTACTTTTATTTCTTTACTCTAGCAAAGTTCAATTTTATTTCCTTGTTGTAAAATGGAATGATAAATGTAGGCCACACTTGTCCAAATAACAGTGCATTTAATAGTTGTGTTCCTTTCAAGCCCTCCATGGGTTATATACAGATGACAAGGTAGGTCCTCCTTTGATCTGACCATTATTTCATGCTATACTCCATGCTCTTTTCCCCTTTTTATACAGGTATACATGGGAAGCATTTTCTCATTTAAGTCCAGGTTTGGAATTGTTAAAAACTATGAAACTTGACAAGGAAGATCAAACTTAATATATTTTCAGCCCACGAAATAAGCACTAACTTCCAACTGTTTATTGATATGGGACCAGTATTTTCTACTGTTCTAATAAAATACATATTGTTTTTCATTGTATTTGAAATTTTTAAAGAAAAAGGCTCCTGGAAGGTCAAGATTTCCCTCATGAAAATGACAGACTTACACTCAAAGGTTCTTGACTTATATTGTTAATATTCAAGGAAAGGATGTGATCTTTGCTGCCCACATATATTCGGTCCTGATCTTCATCCATTAATAAAATCCTGTAGTCTAAAGGGTGGTGTGATAGGCTGAAGTATTCAGAGGTCTTGGTTTCTCGAAGCTCTGAAAGAGTGAACAGCACAAGTGTAAATAGAATATCTTTCTTCTATAATTCTATTATTTTAACAAAAAATCTAACATGAATATTTACCAACAAAGTCAAGATACAGCTTCCTCCTATGTACAGTAATAAATTAATTTTAAAATAGAGTAAGGGATATTTTTATTTATTCTCTTTATGCTGAACTAAAGCATAAATCAATAACCATGTTAATGTTTATGGTAATACTATGTTACTACAAAATTAGTCACATTTGCAATAATCTCAATTGTGTTTTATTGCTGGATGTCATAGCTCAAAACTAGTTAAAATATATAAACCAAAGAAATACTACAGTGGGCAAACTGAACAGAAAACAGAACCAATAGCAGTATGAATGTCTCCTGATCCTCTACTAATGTTTTATTCTTGGACTCAATACATTCATCATTTTAGATCTGTTATTTCCTCCTCTAAATATCTGCCTTCCTCAACATACTTCTAATTGGTTTAATGTATTTTTCTATAAATCTACTTTTTTTCCTTATACCTCATTCAGGAGGCAATGTCATTTAAATGCCAATATGCCTACACATACATCAAAAGGAAAAATATGAATTTTCAAATAACTGAATTTAAAAATGTTAAGTATACTCAATGATCAGTGATTCATACTCATTTAACTTTTTTACATCCAATATGTGCCTGCATAGATGACCTTTGAAGACAATGAATGTATCATGACAGGTAAAACAGTCAGTAATCATTATAGTAGATTCAATTCACTCTCCAGGCAAAGTGGTCCTTTTAAGGAGTACAGTTTTAGACTTTTCAATCCAAATGGTTCAGGATTGCTTTGTTTTTTTGACTGGAAACTTAAGGGTGACAAACTATATTAAAGAGACCGCTTTCTGGAATTACTGCCTTAATGATGAACTACTAATATTTCAAAAATTTTAGTTATTGAATCAAAAAGACACTTTTAGAAATTCTGATGGGGCTGTAGTTTGACTTAAACCAAAATAAAAATGGTAAGAATTCTTACATGAAGCCAGGAACTATATTCTGTGACTACTTAGGCCATATCTCATATGAGAAGATAGAGAAGTCACAAATTTGACCTGTTTTCTAGGCACACTGGTTCAGAACGTCTGCTATAAAATTCCTCAAACAGTTTTGGTCAATAATCTGAAAATGCCATGGAAGTAGCATAGTGATTATGAAAGCAGGCTCTGGTGCCAAAAATCCTATGATATTTAGCAAGTTACTTAACCTCTCCGTGCCTTAATTTTCTCATTTGTAAAAACCAACAATAATAGTATCTTCTATTTCTCATGGAAATCAATTTAATTGATACATGTAAATATTTTAAATGAACAAAAGAAATTATTCAATACACTTCAATTATTACTAGTATTAGTATTAAGTTATTAAATTTGGATCATTATGTATAAAAAGGACACAAATTTAGATAAAATGGATATATGTTTTCCTACTTTTCTTTAATTTAGGAACCTCAATCCATAAAATTATTAACACACAATCTTAAAGCATAGTCTCAGATATACTGTGCACACAATAGCAAAGTCCAGGATTGTTTATGTGGAAGAAACAATCAAGAAGTTAGAAAAAATATTTCAGAAGCATCTTGAAAAGTAAAATCATGACAGCATACAAAAACAAAAGACAGGCAGATCGTTGACAACAAGAGACTAAGTTACAGATCTTTGGAAACAGGGGACTTAGGCTGTTCGGTACGGTGCAAGCTGACCTATCAGTTGCTGAGCCCTACTAGTAGTCACAGACAGAGGTGACACATTTAGTGGTGATACCACTGACCCAGAAATTGGCATAGCTTTCTCCATAAGAAGAACAAAAAAGGGGAGAGGTATGTCATTCAGGAAAAAATCAGCCCATGCTAGACCAGAGGTTAGGGCTAACATGGAGGTGAGGGAAAGAAAAACCAAGAGCTGAGAACATGGGAGAGACTAGAATAAGTGTCATTCAAAGGTTGAAAAAGACACAAACTGCCTTAATTTGGCCTGAAGTCCAGGTGTTTTATAAAGCTTGCTTTTCATCTCAGGGATCCATGGTTGTGCAAGTTTCTGTAAAACTTCAGCAGTAAAGTATAGCTTTGGCTGCAGAATAGACATTCAGCAAATACCTCTCGAATAAATAACTGTACAGTAAAATATGTAGGCTGAAGCAGTAAAATATGATTGAGTTCATGGCCTCTGGGGCTCAATCACTGGAGTCAGAATCCTGGCTCTGCCATTTCATTTCTAGAGGTAGTTGGCAAGTGCCTTTATCTCTCTGAACTCCAGTGTTCTCAACTGAAAAGTCAGGATAATAATATTACCTACATCAATGGGTGGTTGTACAGTTTAAACTAACAATATACATAAAGGGCTTAAAAGAGTACCTGAGCTACAGAGACATGGATTACATAGGTTACCTATCATGCATAAGGACAAGACATCAATCTTCACCCAGGAAAGTCAGAACAATTCCTTACACCGGAAGAAAACAATGGAGGACTACCATGCCTGATTTAGATTTAATATTAATATATCTAATATTTAATTTTTCACATGCAGAATCTACTCAAATTATTTAAGCAGGAGAACACAATAATAAAATGAGGCATTTTTAAAAAATTGTTTAAATATGCAGGATAATTTTGGAATGCGTGAACTGGAAGACTAAAAGACACTATTCTAGCTGTCAAGATATGATATTGATGAACACATGGTATGCTAGAAATGGAAAGCAAGAGTTGATGTGGGAAACACTTAAAGAATTCCGAAAGACTTTATATGAGTTTAGGCTTGTGGTAAAGGGAAGATGCGAATTTTCCCCAAGTTTGTAGGCTAAGAAGAGGAAAAATGAGAACTTTTGGGAGAAGCAAAAGGGAGATTTCTTTGGTAGAGAGATTACTCAGGTGTTGACTGATTACATTCAAATCAAAGTAGAAATGTCCCACAAGCATGTAAAATTAGATAACTAAGCTAATCTTGTCATTGGAAATATCAAATGTGCAGGGAGAGATTTCCAATTCTTCTCATGAATTATTATGTGAAGCTCTGAGAGTAGATACAATCTCTGAGGAAGAGTGTATCTAAAGTGAAAAGCAAAGAATAGTGATGCATCGGTTGTCAGATACAAAAGGGAACCCTAGAATTGAAAGTGAAGGTGATTCATGATGCATAGGTTACAGTTTGACACTGTGAAGACAGTACTGAATTGCAGTCAGACAGCTCTGAGTTGAAATTTCAGTTTCATCGCTTACTAAGTATATTATTTTGGGAAAGCTAACTCATTTCTCCCAGTTTCAATTTTCTCATCTGTAAATTGGTAATAATAATATATAACTCAAAGAATGTTCCACCAGTACACAGTATAGGATCAGTGTACATTCCTCTAGGCAGGAGACACTGCTGATTGTCTACCTTACAGATACCATCCTTTTCTTCTACTCTATGCCAACCAGAGTGGTCCCATTCCCCTGACCAGTGAATGGTTGGTCTAAAGGTGGCCATGTGAACAATTCTGCCCAGTGAAAATTAAAAGGGAAGTCTTCTGTTGGGCTACTTAAATGGGCTACTTGGGTATTAAAAACTGGCATAAAAAAGTGGTGATTTCTTTTTCTGTCTCTGGACATTGGTAGGTGACTGTATGCTACTGGCAAAATTGCATCTACTAATATAGTGGCTAGCTGGGAATGGCATGAAAAAATGCAAAAAAAAAATCTGTGTCTTTTAAGAAATCATTGTGCCACTGAACTAATCCTGGCACGGTGTTATTACTGGATGCTTTTCTGTTATATGAGATAAAAAAAAAAAAATACTTGAATTTCTAGGCACCTTTAATTGAGGTTTTCTTTCTCTGTTATAGAAATCCATGCTAACTGATATATCTTTTGAGTGTCCATAGCTCCCAACTACAGCTTTCTCATCCTTTCTACCATGGTTTGTTTAGATATTTTTCAAAGTAGTCATTTTTTTTCCCTTTCTTTCCCTAATATATATTGAAATAAAACCAAGAGTGAGATTTTAGCTGGGAAAATAGACTCAAATAAATTTTGTTTGCCAGTAACAAACAACTGAAGTTCTCCTGTTTACTTGTTTCATTACAAAATAATCAATTTCTTGCATTAATTCAAATACCAGAGGGAGCAATAACCACATCAAGTTAAGGCCTTTCTGGTCCAAGGATTTTCATCTATTTTTCTGAGCCATAAAGCATCTTCAAATCTAATTACCTGTAACTCGCTGACAGTTGACAGCTGTTAACCAAGGAAGATTTACTTTAGAAGCGCCCTTGTGATAAAAGCTTAGGCTATTTTGTTAAATTGCTATTTAAATTGCTATTAGTAGACCTAATTGAACTTTGGGGCTTGGGGAAAAAAGCAAAACAAACTTTGTTTTTCTTTTTTTAAGAATAAAGAGATGAGTTCAAAGCAATAATAATTTTATCTATAAAAAGAATGACCCAATAATCCATCATGTTGGTTTAATGTAGATCCAACTTATTTCAATGATTTGGCCACAGTTATAGACAATGACTGATTTAACGATTTGGCTACAGTGAGAGAAGAAAGTCATAATTACTCGACTATCATCTAAACAAGTCAAAGAATGGCAATGTCCTACAATTCTTTAAATCTTAATAATGATAACATGCTTTTAAAGCCTAAAAGGTACAGCTAGTTGTTTTGTTTCTCAGGACATGCTCAACTAATTGAGAAGAGACTTTGACTGAGATTATGTAGTATTAGAAAATGCAGTGGCCCCACAAAGGCCAGCATAGGTCTCCTCGTCCCTGGGAAAATCTCCTGGGAAAGAACATTTAACAAAAAATACTCCGTGCTGCTATCCTAGAATCCACATTATTGTAGAGCTCTTTGATGGAAAAGTACTGTAATGTCTTCCATGCCAATGTTCCCTGAGGGAAAATACGTAGTACAATATCCTTACCTAAAATTCATGTATTCACATGAACTTTTCTTTGTAATGGAAGCAACTGTGAGCCTTGAGAATGTAACCCAAGCTGGAAGACAAACAAGTTTTCCTAAAATATAAATCCTAGAAATATAAGCTTCTGGATCTACCTGAATATAGTCAATATATTGTTACAGCAATTACAATTACAACTTAGCTTAATATATCTGTCAATAACACTCTTTCCCTAACCACGTAAGAGCTAACCTTTGTTCTCTGTTAAGCCAGTTTTTGATCTTGACATTTCTGAGGTAACTATGCCATTAAGAATCTAATTCATCTCATTCATATGCTCAGAAATGTGATCTTGATGGAAAGGAGAGTTTAGGGTTTCCTTTTATGAATAATATTATATGTGGTCGTCCCTTGGTATCCATGGGTGTTTGGTTCCTGGACCCCCATCCTATAAATACCAAAATCTACATATGCTCAATCCCTTATATAAAATAGCATAGTATTTGCCTAAACCTATAAACATCCATTTACTTTAAATCACCTCTAGATTACTTATAATACCTAGTATAATGTAATTGCTATATAAATAGATGTTATACTTTATTGCTTTTAAAATTTGTATTTTTATTATAATACTATTATTAGGGTTTTTTTCAGAATATTTTTGATCAGTGGTTAATTGAATCCCTGGATGTGGAAGCCACAGACATGGGCGGCCAACTGCACACCTGTTAAACCACACAATAGGGGGACTCAGTCATTTAGAATACTACATTATCTTTGTTTTTTTATGGAATTCAAAAATAGATAAAAGATTACATGATTTAAAATCAGTTCCCAGGAGTCTATTAGAAGCATAAGCAGTAATTACTCATTAATTTAAAGTTCATGATGTATTATTAATTTATTAAGCTTTGATCACAGCAGGCTAGATACTTTGCTCAAATAAGAGGATGCAAATATGAAGATGCCATGCCATTATGATCATTTCAACACTTCCCTTCTATTCTGTGATTCTGTCTGACTAGCCCATCATGCCATTCTTCCCATCATAAACCTCAGATCTGCCTCAGGCAGAATGCATGTCTACAGATTTCAAAGTAAATCCTTAGGACACCTTTTACTTCAGAGATATTGCTACTGACAGGATAATTTCCTCTCCTGAATGTCTTATCTCAGAAGAATTTTAAGTAGAGTGGGATCCAATGACCCATTCTCTCCCTAAGGCTCCCTGTTTTGAAACTGGGTTAGAAACTGAACTTCACCTGTCCCTTTAGAAAAAGCAGACAAAGACAAGAGCAGTGAAACCTTCAGCAGACTGAAGCTACAGCTCTGGATTCCTAATGTAAACAGAGACCAGAAGGCATGTTATTAAAACCACACTTTCTCAAAAACAATAGCCCCAAATGGCAACCACCTGCAGACTCACCAGTAGGAGTAAGTGTTCTAGGTACTTTATGAACTTATTTCATGCATTTTTCATTCAAATACTCTGCATTAAGTACTAATATTTTTCTAGTCCCACACACAAAGACTAAAAGTCAGCAACTTTGAGGAAACTACTAAGTCACACAGTAAACACTAGAAGAGGTAAGATCCAGGATTCAAAGCAAGGTCAGTTCTTGATCTGTGAGCTCAGATGTCCTCTTGCTTTTCTAATGAGACTAACAACTTCCATGGTTATCTTTGGGTTTCCGTTAGGTTCTTGCATGTGAGTCTGTGTAGTATCAAACACAGTATAAGAAATGCCTCAGCCTGAAATCTTCTTTCCCACTTGGGGAGGGGTGGAGAACACACTCCAAATAACTCGAGAACAATCAAATTCTCAATGACACTCTTCTCACTAAACCATCACAGCCGGTCTGAGGGGCTGCATGAAAGTGGGATCACACATAGCTTCAGGGAGAAGACAAAAAACTCCATTTGTCTATGTTTTTATAGGGGCTTGATTGGTTAAGTGGAAGCAAAATGCCAGATGGACGAAAGAAGGAATGAAGGAAACAGTTGTATTCAAGGAGCCTGGCTAGATAGAGAAAGGCAAGAGTGAACACAGGATGCATCTCCCAGGCATTGCTCCAGAGGACAGATTAGCAAACACAGGGCAGACTTTAAAGAAGAGTGATTTTCACCCTGGTTTGCCCTAGACAGCCCCAGTTTGTGCCTATTTTCTCAGCATAATTATCAATAGTGCCCCCTTTCACTCAAAAGATTCAAGTTTGGGATGTTAAATTCTACAGTCACTCTGCTTTTATACTTCTTCTTCATTGTCTTGAATGACTTTCTATTAGTTTTAGGAAAGAATCCAAAATATTAACTTGGTCTTCCAGGCCTGCCATGATCTGATCAAGATCAGCTCACTAGAAATCTTAATCAATCCTACTGACCTATTCTCTCCGAGTTCTTGCTCTCACGGCCTTCTTCATACATCTTCAAACTTGCTCCTTTTGCTTCAGGGCTTTTGTGCACGTTATTACTCTTGCTTACAAGATTCTTCCTGCCTTTTCTTTTTAACTCCTACTCATAACTGTAGCAATAGTTTCAATGGAATTTAAACAGGGCTGTCTCATAAAAGCTTCCTTGATCCTTTAGGTGAGGTCAAGTCTCAGGTCTGCGGATATTTGCTCATGTCTTTTTTTTAAATTGTTTTTCTCTTCTCTTGAAGGCTGCCTGAAAGATCCTCTGAAATGGTCTAAATGGGTTGGGGGCTGGGAGACCACACAGTGTGACTTGCTAAGACTTACCTTGTTTTCTGCACAATTTTGAAGTTGAAACTGACTGAATTTGAGATAGGGTTCTTTGTTCATTCACATTCTTTTTTTCTGCTATATTGAGTTTTATGATCTTTAATCTTGGTGACTTAAAAAAATAGTATATACTAATTAGAAAATGCCATCATATTCCAGAAAATTGGGGTTTCTATGAAATAATTTATCACTATTAAAAATTAGGGTGTATGTATATGGTGGGGAGAGAAGGGGAAGGCCCAGTTTGGGAATTAGCTAACTGGGGCTGAAGTTCTAGTTTCACCATTGCTGATACAGGGCTTCCCCAAAAAACCTCCCTCCAGACCACTCCTTTGGTACCTTAGGTCCTGAATCTCCAAAATACTGGAAGAAGGAGATTATTTAATAACCAGAATGATCTCTAATGTTTCCTACAGCAGTAAAAATGTCTATGGAAATAATTCCTTTTTCACTGTTTGCAAATATTACCTATTATTGTAGAATATCTGTAAATCTAATATAATCCTTCATGTTACTATAAATCTGGTAGGAAAAAAAGGGATCTATTTAAAAACCTATCTTAGAAATATAACCACCATAATAAAATTGTATATGCTTTTGGAAAAATGAAGCTAAAGCAAAGAACAAGGTTTGTTTCCCCAGCAAAAACATGTTTGATTTGTGTTTTGTGGTTCAATTAAGTGGAGAATTCTAAATTCTGACTTCTCTTCCCTAAGCTCACTTGGGAAACATGAAAGATTTCAAAGACTTTCGTTGCCAATCTTTGCTTCCTTGTATGAGAAGTTGTAGATAGATTCTATCTGGAGGTAAGAAGAATATATAATTAGAGAATATCTAGTATGGTTTGAGAGACTCTGAACTGGCAAGAAGGACTTCTGGAAGGTAGAATCAAATCTGAACCTACTGCTAAACTATATGAGGACAGCATGCATGAGTTGAGATATCAGTATCAACCGTGTTCATGTTCATACTGTCAGGAAGGCCTCAGTTTCAGAGTGTCCACTTGAGATGTAAACAAGGGAGATAAACTTGTGAAGGAGGAAACACTCCATTTGACACCTGATATCTAGAGCTCTTGACACTTCTGGAAAGCTGCTTTGTGGCAAGGTGTGCAAGAACAGTAGGTCCAAGGTGGTTAGCAAAACAAAAACAGAAACATAACAACAGAAAGGAAAGAAAGAGGGGAGGAAATGTAATAATAATTTGAAATTGGTGTAAATCAGTGTACCCCTACTAAATGAAACATCGTGCTGTCATTACAATTGTTTATGTAGAGACTCTAAGATAAGGAGAACATTTTATCATGCTCTTAAGTTTTAAAAGGAGGCCATATTCAATATGAAAACAATAGTTAAAGGTTATTCCCAGAAAATAAGACTAGGAGGGAAATATTTTTAAAACATTAATGGCAAAGCCCTTGGATGATGGTACAGAAATTTAAAAACAAGGAGACAATACTTCAGATCAAATTCTGAAGTGTGCAGGGGTGATGAGCTAACATGGTGTACCATGCCTACAAAACCTCAGAGCAGAGAGAATACAACGGACCCCATTCTCCACTTCCATCCTCTAAAATGACCACATTGGAACCACATATGGAAAGATTCTTACAACAACATTTAACATCTGTCCATCATAGAATTTAAATTTATATTATTTATTGGTTTTCCAGGCTCCCTAAGATAAACTGTGGCCTTCCTGTGGGAACTTCTAGTTTAGCACACCTAATTATAGAAAGAAGAATAGGAGATTTCATGTACTAAGTGAGGTATCTTGTCCCATCTCATCCCCATAAAGTTTTCTGACTTTGTGTCACAATTTTCTATGACATAACACTTGTGTTTATATAATGCAGCAGGCTCTACAAAAAATAAAAATATTCTTTGGGGCATATTTTATTTAATAATTCAATAGATGATATTTGAGCCAGGGGCTAATTCAAAAGATGAAAAATCTTGGTCTTTCCACTCAAAGAAGATAGTCTAGAGTGAGGTACACAAACAATTGCAGTACGAGATGACTCAGGAAATTAAGGAAGCATTGAAGAAGATTGAGTCTTCCTGGAAATAACAGGGAAAACTTAGATAGAAAGAAGTGCTTGACCTTATTTCTCTGTTTAACAAATATCAGTTGAAACATTCAATATTAAATAATCACAGTAATAAATTTATAAAGTATAGTAAAAGATTGAATAAGTGTTTAAGACAAAGACTTTATATCAGGGATCAGAAAAAGCTGCTGTGGAGATCTAAAAGAAATAAGCACTCGAACGTTTATAGCAGCAAAATTCACAATTGCAAAGTTGTGGAAACAACCCAAGTGCCCATCAATACATGAGTGAATTAACAAAATGTGGTATATGTATACTATGGAGTACTATTCAGCTATAAGAAACAATGATATAGCACCTCTTGTATTTTCCTGGATAGAGCTGAAACCCATTCTACTAAGTGAAGTATCTCAAAAATGGATAAACAAGCACCACATGTACTCACCAGCAAATTGGTTTCACTGATCAACACCTAAGTGGACATATAGGAACAACATTTATTGGGTGTTGGGCAGACAGAAGCGGGAAGGAAGGGATGGGTATATACATACATAATGAGTGTGATGCGCACCGTCTGGGGGATGGTCATGCTTGTAGCGCTGACTCCAGGGGGGAGGGGGGCAAGGGCAATGCATGTAACCTTAACATTTGTACCCCTATAATATGCTGAAATAAAAAAACCAAAAGAAATAAGCATTTTCCAGGGAGTGGCCGGTTGCATAGAAACCCTGAGGTGGGAAACTGAAAGGATGATCAGAAGCTTTTGGAGTTGGTAAAGAAAGGACTTGAGTGGGATTTTCTAAGCAGAAACCAGGAGCCAATCAACATGCAGAAATGCAAACTTCTTGAATGTCACACAAGCAACATACAGAGATGCAAACTCCCTGAATGTCAAACCAAAGTGGTTAGACTTTTCCCAAGTCACTTGAGATGCCAATGAAAAAATCTCAGAAAGTGTCTTCCATGATCACATACAAGTTTGTTAGAAAGATTCTGCTAATGAATAGTTCTTGAGAGCATGACAATCTATGATACAGTATTAAGTGAATAAAGTAGAATAAAAACAATATATATACTTAAACTATTATATGTCTGCAAAGAAACATATATAGAAAAAGGTTTTGGAAAAATTTCAACTCAACATTCTTCATGAGGTGTTATATCAGAAATAAGAGTCTGATAATATTGAGGGCTCATTTCATTGTTCTGTCTGTCTGCTTGAAGAAGTGCAATTACTCCTTGATCAACAATCAGGAAGTGCAAACTTTCTTTACAGATAGTTGCAATTTACACACATTCTCATATAGGAGTCTGGTTAGACTGTATGTGACAAAATGTTAAACTAGGCAATGAAAGAAATATCAATTATAACTGGAAAAAAGCTACGTATTGCCCAAATTTCTCTATCTCTAGATTCCTTCGGAATGATAGAAGACTGCCCGCAAGTTTCAATAAGACAGATTATTTGGAATTTAACAACTCAGCTCCCTGCACCAACCAAAATTCTTGAACTAAGCTTTCACTTGATGCATTCTTAAGGCCATTTTCATTTGAGCACAGGAAAAATAGTATAAACTGTGTGACACAAAATCTCAAATTTTAAAAACACAGACTTTATGAACAAAGGGATATAGAGATATTTTCCTAAAGAAACAGCAATTTCATCTAAATATTATTTAGTTCAATGGGACTCATTGTTTAGCTAAGTTACTGAATTTGGCCTCAAAACAAGAAACAAGTTTGGAGAACTGTAGAGGACAGTGGAGACATGTTCATTTCACTTTGAACAAATTCGTCAGTCATTCAGTGCAGAAGCCCCCTTTTTTCCTTTTTTTCCTTGTATCTCTCTACCCTGACACTGTCTAAAACACAAGATCAGTGATTCTGCCACACTCAGCTGCTGGAGAGATTTAAACAGTCCTTAGGAGTGTGCTTCTACATAGTAATAGAGCCACCCTTTGATTCTTTTCAAGAGAAGCACAAAGGATCCAACCATGTTTCCTGCAGCTTTGAAAGCCCAAGACTCATCATACATACAATGGCTTTTCAATGTATGTGCAAGACATTTCTCTTTTCTTCATGCCAGACTGGGAAACCATTGTTTCCAAATTTCACGTGCTGATATTTTGAGATGGCATCACTCAATCTTTCAGAAGAGAGGATCAGTGTTGCACTTTTCTGTTTTTGCTCTGGAAACATAATATTTATCATTCTTGCATGCACTTCAAGGAGAATAGCAGAATATGGGACTCAAAGTTTGTTTATTTTACAAAATGTGTCTGCCTTCAAGAGGTAAACATTAGGCATGACTGGAAAACTTTTACTTGTACACTTAATTTTCAGTGTACAAGTAAAATCTTTTGGTGGAAACAAGGCACACTTAAAAGAGGAAGTGATAAGCCATTAGAAATCAACAGATTGACCTGAGTATTAACAGCTCACAGCCACCTTTTTAATGTGGAGGGACGTTTCCTTCCACTGATTTATAGCCATTTTTATCCCTGAGTCTGAAAAAAGCAAAACATGTTTTATTAGGCAAAATGACGGGTATAGATAGCTGGGATGGTGTTGTTTGAGGGACTTCACATTAAACAACTTAAGTGACTTTACTAGATTAACTCAAACAAGCCACATTATGCACACAATCAGAAGAGTGGATAAACAGGTTTCTAGTTCGGCCTTCACCTTTTGTTTCTCTTCATCAGAGACATACAAGTTGTACTTCCTTAATTTTAAAAGTCTGCAGGCTTTGTTACTTTATAAATAACGAATGTAAAAGTAACAAAACTATTTTTTAACATCCAAGTGTAAAATTAATGTAAGTTAATACAATTCAAGTCCAAAAATCAAGTTACCCTGAATCATGTGGATAATTAGAGGCTGGGAAGTGTGTGGGTGGCAGAGGGTTTAGGGGTATATAGAGAGGTCGGTTAATGGTACAAACACACAGTTAGGCAAAAGGTACAAGTTCTAATGTTCAAGAGCAGATGAGGATGACTATAGTTAACATTATGTTGTATACTTCAAATTAGTTAGAAGAAAGGATTTGAATTGGTCCCAACACAGGAATGATAAATAGTTAAGATGATGGATATTCCAAATACCTTGACTTGATTGCATTCTATGTATGTAATAAAAAAATCACATGGACCCCATAAATATATAAAATATTATGTATCAATAAAAAAGAAAGAAAACATACAATTAAAATGAAATTCTCTCTTTTTTTTTAACCTAAGACATTTTCCTAAAATGAAGGCTGGCTTTTTATTTTTTTTTTTAATTTCAGAGTATTTAAATGTGTACCAACATTTTGGTTACATGAATTGTTTTGTGCCATTTCAGTCAAAGTTATAAGTGTGCCCATCACCAATATAGCCTGCATTGTACCTGCTGGTGTGAATTTACCATTCCCTTCTCCTCCTTCCCCTTTCCCACCTGCTTGGTTTCTGCTGTGTTTTACTACCATGTGTGCATGTGGTATATGTATACTACGGAGTGCTACTCAGCCATAAAAAACACCCTTTGTTAACAACCTGGATGGAACTGGAGACCATTCTTCCAAGCAAAGCATTGCGAGAGTGGAAGACTGGCTTTTGAAGACAGACCTCTCACATTTTGGTACTGTATCTGACTAGCTACGTGGCTTTGGGTGAGTTACTTAAATCATTAGTGCCTAAGTGTTCCCACCAGAATGGTGGCAATAATAGATATCTCATGGGACAATTGGGCTAATTGAATGAGAAAATAAGCATGAAGCACCTGGAACTGGCAGTCTCTATGCAGAGATGGAAGTTTCAATTTTATGTTATTTTACTTTTTTTTTTTATTTCAGCATAGGATATTTGTCATAACCTTAGGGCATTACTGCACAATTGTTTCCTGAGTTAATCCTGCTAAACAAAATCAACTGAATTAACATACAAGTTGTATTAAAGTACAATCAGTATACTGATAAAAAGTTATGACATCTCAAAATTCTAGCAAAAGTAATTCTTGAATTCCAATGCAAAAATAAATGATGAGGAAAAAAATAAAACTTTTCTTAATCTTTATCCAGTCTGCCTATTAGCACTGCCTCATTGACTCTATACCCTCACTTACTCTCTATTAACTCTAGGTCTTATTATTTTCCCCATGACCTATATGAGAGAACTGCAGAGGAATCTTGGGCACCTTCCCCAGATTCTGAGTGTAAGTGTGTGTGCCGGTGCTCTGCAGTGCTCACAAAGGATGAAAACATGCTCAGCTGATGGACTTGGTCCCCTGCACTTTTCCCTGAAGACAGCTGTGGTCTTCAAATTTGAATGGACATGGGAGATACATAAGTTGCTCAGTAAAAATAAAAATGCTTCAATATAGATTATTTCCAGAAACACTTACTTAGAGTGTCTGTTCAGATCAGTCAGTCGAATACACCAACTTGTTGTCATGCCAGGGCCATCGCCAAGATTAACCTAGACCTCCCCAATGTTGCCTCCTTCATATGATTCAGACGTCAAGGACATCCCCATCCACCTTAGCTCAAAGAGCCACTTCTGCGTTGTTCTCTATGTCATAGCCCTATTTTGTTATCTTCAAGGCCTTGACATTATTTCTGGCCTTAAAATTCAAATTTATTTTAAATATTATTCTGTTTGGGGGTAGAACTAATATCAATATGTGATTAGGAGACTAGTTACTGGAGGGCATGCCTTTAGAAGCTAATTTTTGACAATGTTTTGTATTTGAAACCATCTCAAAATAAAGAAATAAAGATTCTCTAAAAGATTAACTTCTCTTTCTTCACAAAGCTTTGGGAAGATCAGTGATAATTTACACTGTTGCCAGTTTTTCTCTTTCCAGGAAAAAGCTGGGAAGAGTCTCAAAACTGTGTGAGATAGAAACAGGGGAGAGGACCTGAAGCCCTATACACAGTTGCAACACCTATGCAAAAACCTTTCTCCCCAGTATGGGTACATGGGGTCTCTATATATACATGTGTTTCAAAAGTTTATAGGCCAGTCAATTATTTGAGCTTCAAAACATTTTTTCCTTTAAAAACATAATTTTGTAAGTTGTACTGAGACTAATAGTTCTTCCATAAAGGCCTATCTGACCAATTTTCATGTTAATATAGAAATAATGATATTGAACCAAACGTCTGTCCAATATTATTTTTTTAAGATTTTACATTAATTATCATTTATCTTCATTACAGTCCTACAAGGTACAGATTGATTCAGATGAAGGCCCTGGGGACAAAATGCCAGGGTAAATAACCCTCCTTGATACTGATTTGTTTTATTATCTAGCAATGTTACTTAATTATTTAAAGCCTCAGTTTACTTATCTGTAAGGTGGGGATAATGATATTATCTATCTCATGGGTTTGTTGTTAGGACAAAATAAGTTAATAAATTAAAGTAGAGGAGTTCCAGGTACATTATATTGCTCAGAAAATATTAACTGCTATCATTATTCTCATTTTTAAGGAATAAAAGTAATATTCCTCAGAGAGGTCAGACATCTTTCTTAAGGTCATACAACCAAAAATGGCCCATGGGAGTAAATTGAAATGATGTCTTTCTGGCTCTAGAACCACTGCCCTTTCCAACACAACACACCACCTTTCTACACTGTCAATGCACACTTGGCCATCAGTGAACCATGTTTCTTTAAGAAAATGCTTGAAATGTGCTAAATTAGCACATCACTGCAATAGTTTTTAAGATGTATAACACCAGCCACTATGAAAATATCCCTCTAAATCTGTGTATCTGTTTTATGAAACATCTTTCTCTTTCAGAGGGTTACATTCCCTACCTGTTTGAGAAGAATTTTCCAAATCAAATTAGAAACCCAAAATGTGAAACTAATCCGTGAGAAACTGCTCTTGTTGAATCTCCAGCAGAACCTCTCAAACCCTGTCTGTCTATCCTCGCCCCCTCCACTATTTCCAAAGGGGAGCGCCAGGGCTCTGCTTTTTACTGTCAGTCTATGAGAGGTCCCCAGATCCCTACTGTTCCCTCACATACATTGAAAACTGTCGTTTGGCAAAAACTGCCAGAAAATCTGGAAATGGGAGAGAAAAGGTTATCATTCTTATAGGTACTAAGAATTTAACTACACCTTCTGTGGCATCTTTAACTTTTTTGAAGCCTGTATTTCCTGAGTACTTCTTAGCTGGATATCACTAAACCAACCACAACTGATTTTGAGAAAACAAAAATAAATAAAACATTCTGCAAGGGGAGAGATTGCATGTTCACAGTGATAGAATACAAGGCAGTGTATGATAAATGCCTTTAAGGATATGCACAGAATGGCACCGGTGTCCACGGCCTCCCTAAAACAAGGAAATCATTCTTGATTCCTCCCTCACAGCCAATCAGCTGCTGAGTCCTGCTGATTTTACCTCTTGAATGTCTCCCATATGTGTCATTTCTTCTCCATCTTCATTATCACTCTTTAATTCTGGACATGCATCATGTCATCTCTGATGGATAATGGCATGAGTCTTCTAACAGCTCTTCCTGTCTTTACTCTTATCCTTTGTTCAAATATTTACAGAATGTTGGACAGACATGGGCACAGCAGACAGTCTGCGTGGTGGGGGCCAGGAATACCCAGACTCAGACCCTACCCTACAAGTCAAGTGGAATTCTCATAGCAGCTTTATGACTCCTGTTAATTGCCATCCAAAGGCTAAACATGACCATGCTTTCACACACGTCACTCCTCACTCCTGTCCCACTTAAAAACTATTCAGTGACTTTCTATTTCCTAAGCCAATAGTTCTGAGAAGCCATGGGTACTTAAAGAATATAGAAAATGCTATGGGCTCTTATTTTCTAAAAAAAATTCATATATAATCATAGTCAGAAAAATTTTCATGCAAATTCAGGATATCACTGATACCATGGAATTCATTCAAGTACCTCACCATTTTCCCTAAGGAGAGTCTACCTGCCTACATGATAAATGGCTCACTCAAAGGGAACATTCATGCCCATAAATATGCTAACTAAGGCCCTTTATGACCTGACCCTTGTTACCTCCCTAGCCCCAACACCTGGTATTTCCTTCTTGATCTTTGTGCTCCTGCAGTGAAGCTACCTGTAATGTCTGGAGAACATCATACTATCTCATGCTTCCCAGCTGTGCTCATACTAGCCTCCTTTGCCTTTTTTGCCTTGCTAACTCGTCCGTGTTTTTAAGGTTTAACTAACACTACCATTTCTATAAAGTCTTTCCTGATTCTCACTGTCTCCGGTAGAAAGGAGAAAAATAGTTTACCTTTATTTAATAACATACTATTTTACAGGCACTGAGATAAGTATTTAAATGACATGCATTTATTTAATCTTTGCAACAACACTATGATATGCATACACTGTACTTCATGTCTTATACATAAGGAGACAGAGGAGGATGTGTGATGAATTATAGCTACAGAGTGGCAGAGTCAAGATTAGAACTCAGGAAAGCTTAACTCTAATGTTCTTTCCATTGTAATATAATCCTCCATAACCCCTTCTATACACTGAGTTCATATCTATTCTTACACACACTAGACACATTAGACACAACCAGAGTAATTTATCCAAGTCTGAGCACTCCTTAAATATTTTATTATTTATTATAGAAAACTCCATAATACTTTAGAGAGACTGGAAGACTGTTCAGTGAAAATTATTTGAATTGACCTGGAGAAGACCTTAAATTTTCCACTCAGTGTTTCCTTTTGGATTTTGACTAGGTCTATGCTCCGCCGGTTTAATCTCATAATTGAACTTGAAGCTCTAATTTTTGACCTTAGGAAATTCATGTACTCTCCTGATTATAATCCTGTGCCTAAAAAGAGTGCAATTTTCAATATTTAATAACTCCCTTCACTTTCTAGTATACAGCAGTGGATAAAATCTAGCTATTTAAAAATTATTATTTATTAGATGGTAACTTTACCACCTTCATGCTTACATCCCCTGGACACTGAATAACACTCAAGGTCTTATCATGGGGCACCATGCTCCACTTTGCCAAATATTTCTTCTCTTAACACACTGAGGGGGAAAAAAGTTAACCTTCTTTAAATAAAGCTAAAAAAACTTCTTAGTCTATCCCTCTTATAGTTTTTGGTGTTTGTATTAATTCAAAAGATTTTTCCTCTCTTTATTCCTCTACTAAGTATATTTAGAAAATATAAACAATATACTTCAAGCAAGTCCACAATTTTCTTCAAACGGATCAGTCTTTCACTTCATCCTTGCCTTTTATCTCATTTTAAGTTAGAGATTTTTCCCTCTACATATAATTTATGTAGCCTATGTATTTTATGGAAGGTAATCATTTTCACCCCATGTTTTCATTTCATTTTTCAGTCTTTAATGGTTCCATTCATGGTGACTTTGTTGTTAAATCTCGATCAAGAAATTCTTTTTCTAACTCTGAAAGCCCTCTCTTGAAACTGAACACAGCCTGTTACATGGGAAGATGATAAGATCGCTCATAAACTCACTTCAACACCCTTTCCCTCATCATGTTTCACAGCAGCACATGTTTCTTCACGCAAGAGATTTCACTGCCTTTTAAGCCAGCTTTTGAATGTCATACAAAACATCATTTTGCAGCTAAGTTCCTAAATTTAGCCTTAAGTATATCTACCTAATTCTACCATGAGTGGATAATTGCTTAATCTTC